>CAEGAF010173998.1:0-14418 GCA_903067075.1 Micropoecilia bifurca | reverse complement strand
CCTCGACAGTTAGCAAGCTGTTGTTTTATGTCATGTGTTTAAAGATGTAACAGAGACACGAACGTTTAGCTCTTAATAACATATTTAAAAAATGGATGCCATTATCAGAAAACGATAAATGCAGCTTACCTTCCTTCTTTGCCTCCAACTCGCTTCGCTTTTAGGAAAAATGAGCCGCCCCGCCAAATTTGAACGTCTTTGGGACGCATCCAGGTCTTGGAAAAAATTATATTCATCCGCGGCTTTGCTTTGGACGCTCTTACTCTGGTCAGGTGGTTTTCCTCCTCTTCATTTAATATTACAATTCTAACTGGGATGGAGAACTTAATAAAGTCTAACTAAATCTTACATCATATTTAGTCCCTTAACAGATAAAGAGCAAATTTCCGGCACTATTTGGATCTCGCATTAATATTGCCAGTGGTGATAAGTTTTTATAAGATCCGGTTACCATTTTAAAACTCAGATTGTTGAGTTATGTTCACTCATTCAAATTTATGTTTCATTGAACTGATTCACATTATTGAGTTGAAATGTCAATAACTCATGAAATTAAGTTGAAATTACATAACTCACTATGTTAATTGGAAGTAACTTATAGAAAAACGTTATGTTAACTTATGGAGGGCATGACTTTTAACAGTGCAGGTGCACGCAGTAGAAATGAGGCCTGTTATTATGGATTTGTAAAATGTTTCTCTCCTGCACGCTGTGCAGGTAGAGTCGACAGCCGGGAATGGAAAAGCTATTTTAGTCTTTGGATATTCTGTTTTTGCCTCCAAATTGATCTCGACGTTACACTTTTCTCCTCCTCTGGAGCGCATCATGGAGCCGTCAGGAAGTGCGTATTGCAGACGCCGGTGCCAGGATATTAATTTTAGGCAATCGCCCCAGCACCTAACTTTTAAAGGTTTGCTGTCTGTGGAAATTTGCAAAACTTGATTGTTTTTCTACTGGAGCGAAAATGGTGCGTCCGTCGAGCTGCACGGTTCTCAGATTGCAGCGGGGAAGAAAAAAGAAAAGCCTTCAGCTTCTTCTATTTTCTGCTGCGGCAGAGTCACGGCCAATTGAAGTTTAAATGATCAATTTGGAGGCAAAGAGCCCAGTGATCAATGGCCTAATGGTACAAATACCAATGTTCTGTCAGTGTGATGTAAAAGCGCTCGAAGTGGCTCTGACAGCTTGTCTTTCAGGCCCGCTGCTCTCCTCTGCTCTTCTTCATGAGTAAAAAAGGGGGAAAAAAACTCATTATCTGTGTGTGAAAGGGGGAAGAAATGTGAAGGTTTTTATAGTGTGGAGAAAAAAAACACGTGTGATGGAGAGTCCATCAGGTACAAATTACCAGCACAGGACGCTGCGTGTTTTTATTGAACCAGTTTCTAGTGGGAAATTACCTTCACTCTTACACTAAAAAAAAAAAAGTTTTCGAGCATATTAAATGTTATACATGAAATTTAATGAAGCACGTTAGTCTGTAAATGTACTTTTCTCCTATGTTGAGTTAAATCCTTCCAACAATATCAGTGTTTCCATCCTATGCTCTAAACAAGTAGATCACATTATGTTTGCTAGTTAGCCATTGGCTGTTCTAAATTAGTCATAAAAAGTGTCATGCAGAGAATAATAAGGTTGCTATGGGTTGTATTGTGATTTAACATACCAATTTCATTAAAGTTTACCAAAAATGTATGTGTGGACCAAGAACTTGAGTCTGTATCCAGTTTCAGCTTGTTTAGCTCTGTTAGCATTAACAACAGTGCTAATGCTAACAGTGCTGAGCTTCCTAATCATCAGGCAGTCAGCATAGGTAAATCCCTAATAACAAACTAATTATTTTTTCTGTTCAAGTTCTAACAATGAAAGACCAAGCAAATGATCTAAATAATGGAAACTTGGTAAATTAGGTATTAGGCACAGAGCAGAAAACAAGGTCAAGACATTCTGAGGTTGTGGTACCAGAACTGCAAGGTTTCCTTCGTTACGTTTTAAATCCAACATGAAGCAGTGACCGTGCAGAAGCTGAAGGAGCTCATTGGGTGTTATTGGAAATGCTTGCTGATAGCTGTTGCTACGCATGATGGCACAACTAGTTGTTGGATTTTGGGGCGATCAATTTTCCTGAAGCAAGCCCAGATTGTATAGCTTTTTTATTAAAAAATGTTTAGCATTATTGTAAATGTAATAACCAAGATGTTATGGTAGATAACTTGGAAGGACACAAGGGAAAGAAAGGAATGAAAAAATAGGAAAGAGAAAAAGGAATGCCTCAAACATAGGAAGGAAGGACACAAAGATGAAGGCAAGGAGGGAAGGAAGGAAAGCTTGGGATTATAAGTAGTTCCTCATACTCTTAATTTTCTACTTCAGATTTTTTCCAACTGTTTAGAGAAGAGTGCATAATAGTTGTTAAATTTGTCACTTCTTCTAAGAAAAATTCATAAGAATCTAGTCAAATAAAATGTAATCAACTTGTTACACCAATTTTATTGGTTCATTTGTAACAGTTTGTTTCATCAGTGCAGTCAGAAAGAAGAAAACACACTGCAGTTTGCCAAGTTTGTGCTTTGATACTCTTATAAAGCCAAACACCACAGAGTCACAAGATTTCAACATAGAGCTAAATAACAAACAGGACATCAAGGACCCAGTCATCATTTAGGAAATGTAATAATAAATAGGCCTCTGTTATACATATTTTCATATCCTTGTATTTTTTCTTTTATTGCGCAACATGAGGAATATTTTCACCACCTGGAGAACATTCAAAGCACTTGCAACTGAATAAATAAACACATTTTCCACAATTGCAGTGCCAAAATTTAGCCATAACAAAAAAAATAAATAAATACAAAATGTTCATGTTGCTATAGCAAATACATCCATCGTAAATATTAAGACACCTTTCGGCAGTCTGACGCTATAAGCCTGTGAAGGGTGAGAGGTCCCGGCTGAGTCACAGGAAACGATGAAACTCATCTGCAGTCAGTCAGTGCTGTGATGTTCTGGCTCCTCACCATCGCACCACCTGGCTACTGTAATCCTCGGTGGTGGCTACCTCTTCTGGCACTTTCACCTCCTCTTCTTCTTCCTCTTCCTCCACTCCTCCACCTCCCAGTCTTAGCAGCTCAACCAGATAGTTCCTGTGCAGCTGCTGCCTCTGTTGCCTCTCCTGCCGCCTCCTGAGCCGCTCTTCCTGGTGCTGCCTCTGCCGGTTATCCTGGTACCGCCGCAGGAACAGCTCCTTGGCGTACTCGTACAGCTCTACGTCCAAGGCGTTGAGCCCCTCGATGCGCCACCGCACCTTCTCACTTATCCCCACGCTCGCAGCGCGCGTGCTGTTGATCTGGGTGAAGGCCCGGATGAAGTGCAGCCCGAAAGTTCTCTCGAACAGGTACTGTGTCTTGCGCTGGAACTCCGTCAAGCCAAAGAAGGCCATGTTGCGCAGGTTCGCCTTAGCGCTGGCGAGCAGCACGCTGCCTCGCTCCAGCTCACTCATGGAGGACATGTTGTAGCAACCCACCAAACTCAGGTCGGCCAGCATGCGCACTTGACGGTTGTTGGCCAAATTCGAGGGACAGTTCATAAAGTCTGTGAGCGGCACACCGGTCCAGTCTTCCCCGCTGTAGCAAGCGGGAAGCTCATCCTGAGTGGGAGGGCGGCCATCACACATGTGGAGGGCCGTTTTCCAAGTAGCCCCACGCTGTACGTGCTTCCACTCACTGAGGTAGCGTGACACAGGATCACGTAGCATAGTGATGTAGTAGAAATTCCTGTAAAGACAAGAGACGCACAAGATAAGCACAAACTTGGATTAATTCAGTATAAACTGGAGACTCAAGTCATGACTTTCACCACAGTAATTGACAGCTGGTGTGATTTGTTGGGCATGAAACATTTCTGCTAAACTTTGGCACTAACTAAATGACATTGATCCAAACGTCTTGCACAGTTGCGTCAACATTTGCTAGTAATTGTGTTAGCTAAGCCTTTTGGAGAGAAAGAGGCCAGCAGCATTTCTAAGTGTCCGTCCTTCCTTTCATCCCAAATCCATCGGGATTATTTGTTGCTCAAACTTTTACATCCCTTCATCTTATTGCGATTCTCCTTTTCATTTTAATGGTGTAGAATAAGCTGACCACCTTTATCACTTCAGCATCAACAATTCACTCAATTCCGAGAACACATAAGGCATTAGACACCCAGACTGATTTTGCCCTCTTGCAGATCCCTTCCCTAACGCCAGAATACACTCCCTAAAGAAGAATGCATATGCAAAGAGTTGGCAAAAAAGGTTCTCTGCCAGATCAAGAGACCCCAAAGGGTCAAGGCCAGGCACCGGCCAAAACCTCCTGTAACTAATTCCCCCGGGACTCAAGCAGCTCAGGCTCAGCCAGGAATCTATACCAAGGACAACTTTCCCCCAGGATCCCAGACCCTCCAAGGGTCTCATCTTAGACCGGTCGGTAATCTATGTCTGCCAGCACAGACTCTCCAAAAGGCACCAGACGCAACTGCCAGAAAGTCACCTTTCTAACCCCTCCCCCCTGGGCAGGAACCACAACCCCAGGGGGTGACTGCCTAGTAACCCAATCCCCAGATGCCCCAACCCGTAACCCTCCTCCCAACCAGGACATTGTCCTCAGAGGACAAAACCAAAGACCCTCCATCCCACTTGCTGATAGTGTCAATCATATTGTGCAATTAATCTGTTCTGCCCAATCTGGGAGGTTTATGTTGCATTTTGTAGGGTGTCAGTGTTGTTCCAGATGAGGGTCATTTTTTCACTAATTAGCTGACTTCTGAAGGCCGTTCATTACATTGGATTTTGCTTATATTTATTAACCTTTGCAAGACTGTGTTCCTCATTTCCATCAAATTTCAAATCACATCAGTGCATGGTATTAAAAGGAGACAATTTATATGTGTGCAGTGCAATTCTAAGGTTGATGAAAAATGTCTGGGAATAAAAAAAAACAACACTGCCAGACACTTTTCAGCAGAGCGACGGAGGATGAAACTATACATTAAATTTCTCATATCCTGCTGCAGTTTGAAAAAGAAACATGAGTGGGAAGAAATACCTCAGAGGTGAGAGCAGGAGGAGTGCACAGAAATTCTGATTAGGGTTTAAATGAAAAAACATTACAGAGTGCGTCTGAGGATGTTAGAGAATAATGACACAGAAACAAACGCAAGCCAAGCGTGCATACAATTTAATATCCTACAAATGTGGAATTATTCTTGTTTTTGTCACATCAATTTGCCCCTTCCTACCACCAGTAATGAGTTTTCTTTTCCTTTCCTGTTTTCGAATCACTCCGATCTGCCACAAACAGCACTTTAAAAATTGCTGTAACCTAGCTGCAAGGGAACCTTTCAACTGACAAACACTGCTTTTATTTTTTTCCTCTTATCTATTGATTCGCTGATAACTACCATGAAAGTGAGGTGGCTGAATAAGCAAGGTGGGGGTGGGCTGGAGAAAATTCAATAATTTAACATCTTCTTTTTTTGCTGAAGGGAAGCCACATAGATAAAAGCTAAATTGAATATGGTCATCCAGTTCGCGCAGATCACTGTGACCCAATGTCACGCTGAATTTTTTTTAATAAAAGCTGAAAGCAAAAGCCAAACTTTTTTTTTTTTACTTTGCAGTTTAATACCTCCAAACCTTCAGTTAAATGCAGCACAAAGAGCTCATCTGAAAAATCTATCTGCAAAAAAACCCTCAATTTAACAAGTTGAATTCCATTACATATATAATGCCTGACAAGAATCACCAGCTGAACTTTATTTTTTTCTACATTTAGTTACATCATGTATTACCTATGCTGAATTAATACATAATTAATAGACATTGCTATTTAAAAAACATAAGTAGAAGGTTTGCCATGAAGATATTCTGCTCAGACGAGAACTGAGCTCTTTGGAAACACAGACCAGCAGTCAAAGATAGAGACTGGTGCCTCGTTCTGCTTTTCTTCAGTGGGGACAGGAAACCTGATCAGAGTTGATAGGAAGATGGATGGGGATAAATACCAAACCCTCCACCCAGGGCGGCACTCAAGCACTCATCAGTTGCGCCCCAAACGACTTTTTTTTATTGTTGTTTGGCTGTTTTCAAAGCTTTTACAGCTTCTACACTACCTAAGAAAAACACATAAATCTGTCCATTTGCTGGGAAATTTGGACAGATCTTTCTTTTGTTTCATTAGTTGCTAATGTTTTCATTAGCCACACAATAAAAAAGGTGTGCTGCCTTTTGCAGTATGGGGTTTGTGGAGAGCTGCATTTTGTCGCTTGTTGGAAAAAGCCAGCAGACTGTTTTGGGCACAGTATTTACCGCGTTTATGAGCCCATGTTGTTTCCTGTTTAGTCAAGGCCGAGTTAGGACTGCTGCTGTTGAGCCAAGGGTGGGTCAAGGCAAACACAGTGGCACATTTCACCTTGGGAAGTGTTTGACTTAGTTTTTTTATCAGCAAAGCTGGAAAAATCCCCCACAATAGGACTCAAACTTCTATTTGTCATGAATGTCCTGGAGTTGTGCGTTCAATTTAACTTTATTTTTCAGTAGAGATTTTAAATCAGAAAAACAGTTCAGGTAATTACACCATTTACGATTTTTACCTCAGACCACAACATGGCTCACTGCACTTATTGAATTACCTTGAAACAAATTCAGACTATTTTGCACTGAATTATGCTCCAGAATTTTTCTGCCGAATCTACCTTAAGCTGATTTTGTTTTCTTTGTAAAGCCACTATCTTGCAATTCTGCAAAAACAGTATTCATCAATTTACTACTTTCCTATTTAGCCTTCCTGTTATCTGCATAAAATGTTCTTCTGGTTTGCTCCCTCCCAACTGAAGTGAGCTGGAGTCTTGCTGTAGACATCAGTTTCCTGACATTGTGGTATAAAAATTCACATACAAATTGCTGTTGTAAAAATAGTCAGTTTTGTTTTCATTGGCGCGTACTTGTGCTTTGTTTCCACCACAAGATGGTTTTACTGTGTTTGAGGAATTTAAAGCTATTGCTTTAAAACCAGAAAGGAAGAATGGAAAAGATAAACTAAACATCATTCTATGAGCCATCCTGTAACAATAACACATTTTGCTGGACGATAAATTGTCCCAGAAATTATTGCGATGAATGATATTGTCATTTTGAGATAATTTTCAAGCAATTTAATGACAATTGCATAATAATGCAAGTACACCCTCTTAAAGGGAAATAAACTCTTAATTTCAAACAAACTTAACAGTGGAACTGGAAGATATTTTAAATATTCAAAATAAATAAGCAAAATAATAAATAAAATGGATACTGAAGTCTCTGTAAGCAAACTGGGCTTCAAACAAAGTACCAGTTGAGAGCAAGACAAAATAAACAATCATGCACATGGAAGTGATTGAGCTTGTTTTAATTGATTATATAGTTTTATTGCTTAGTGCGACAGACTTATCTGCCACTATTGGTTACACAAGCAGCTTTAATCATAAGAATTCACTTCTTTACAGAAGTCCCACATGTGTTGCCACCTTTCCACATCACCTGATTTCCACTCCCATCAGAACATCTGCTCCAGATTCCCTATCATCCCTCTTGTGTATACAGCTGCCCTTTATCTGGTTCATTCTTTCTTGGTTAGTAATTTCTTGACTGGCTTTATGTCTGCCAGTTTGTCTGCAGGGTGCAAGTTTCTCCGATTCGCTGTCTGTCTTAAAAGTAGAAAAGAATATAATGCAAAATTTCTCACTTTTTAAAAGCAAAAATGAGAAAAGTGTGGCTTAGATTTCTTACTCTGATACCACCAAACAAAATTAAAGTACTGTGGGTTGCAAAAGAGAGAGAAAAAAATGTCTTTGGGGTCATACACTCAGACTTACAATTAAGAGAGCCTGGTAATTTTAGACTCTATCAGTGATGCACTGCATTAATATGCAATGAGTATCATCAGTTTAAGCCTTCATTATAAATCTGCTGTGCATTAGATGTAAAGAGATCATTAGTCGTGTACGTCTAATGATTTCACTTCACTGCTTAGTAGAAATGTGATTGAAAACGCAGCTAAGACACAGAGTCAAGAGCACAGAGCCAAGCAGCTTCAAAGGTCGACAATTTAGCAATTAGAGCCAGACAGAAGATATCAATCAGCAGTGATATATACTTAAGCGAGTGATGTGGTGATAGCATGGTACAACACGCACCCTCTGACAGACACACCACCCATAGATAATGGCAGCCCACAGTGTGAACTAAGTGAATTACTATGCCATCTTAGCAGAGTAGATTGGAAAGCGATGGGTAGACGGACCGACATGAGCTCCTCACCGTAAAGGCCTTTGTTGTGCTTCCATGAGAACAGCTCACTTTTTTCCCCTCCCCCTCTGCCTATCAGCTATCTGTAACAGCTAAACCACAAGACAGGTCGATCAATAAGTGTCCATGCAAACCTGCCTTTTTGCTTCTTCGTTTTCATCATGACCTATTGACAAAGAGCAGCAAATGTCAAAGCTCTCTAGTTACTCTTGTCAGGGACAGTGGTGGGGTTATATTAGGAAGGTCAAGAGTAATTCCTCTTGGATGCAAGGCTGGGGTTACCCAAGATGCCCCCTTTGATCGAGCATTTTATCTCACGTATCATAGAAAATTGGAGGCTTTCCTCCGGCTTCCTCTTGCAGATTGGGACAAACAGCCAACCTAACCATGCTGGATTAAGGTTCTGTCAGTAGATTATACAGTCTACACATCCTTTTCATACACATTCTTGTATTTGTTTCCTGAAACCACTTTATATACATGTATACAAAAATTCTTTTGAATGAAGTTCATGTTTCATGGACCCTCCAGTTTGTTCCAGAACTTTTTCTCTATGCTTTTTAAAGTTTAGTTTACGTTTTGGGATCATTGTTCAAAATTCAACTCCCTCACATACACCATAACATTTTTATCTAGAACATCCTGATATCTAATTGAATCCATCTTCCCATACACACCCTGCTGGTTTTCAGTGCCAGAGGAACCAAAGAGGTCCCAAAGTCTCACCATGCGACACTGAAAACAAGGTGTTGTCTTTACAGATGCTTCGTTGTTCTTCCTGTAGACAAACTGCTGGTCCAGTGGACCTAAAAGTCTAGTTTTGATTCTTTGCGCCATAGAACAAAAGCTCCTATTGTTTGTTTTTACCGTTCTTATCAAAATGGAGATTACTTTTCTAGTGCTTTAGAATCAAGATTGAGTTAAGTTGTTGCCCTTAGTTGTTCAGTATGAGCTTTACTATGGAAGCTGAAGTCTTGCTTTAGGTTTTTTCAGTCAGTTGAGTGTTTGAGCATCTCTTTGACTGTCTCAAAGAAGGCTGAGATCAATCCTGATTAAAAAGGTGAGTTTTTACAAATTGTTATATTAATGGTTCTAATTTTGAGATAATCATTGACTAGGCATTTAGAGAACTTGGTGTTAAATTTGAAAGAAAAAAAGCTTATTATATTAGTTTAAGTATTCAAACGATCCTTGTGTTTACCACAAACACCTGAACAATCTAGAAAAGGCCAAAACTTTATTTCAATGGAGGTTGAACTGCAAGTAGTTTGCCAAATGTTAATAGTTTTGCTAAAAGCATGTAAAAGCATCCTTTTTTTTACCTGTTACTGCCCTCTGCTCTTGAAAGGTTTGGGGTCATTTTTCATTCTGGTCCCTTCGTAGTGAGCTTCAACGTCTTTTAACTGAAACTCAGGGGGGGGAAACATGCATTTTTAGAAACCTCTGAAATCAACCTTCCAAGCGAGACTTGCTTGAATGTAGCAGACAGTGGAGCAACTGTCACAGAGTGCATAGTCTGTCAAAACATCACAGTGTCAGTGAGATCATGCCCAAGCGTTCCCAAATGCAAGGTTAAATCAACTGGTCGCATTTTGCTAGCGATCCATCGAACGCCTCGTCAGTAGCCCGTCACCTTTCTCCACACAGCAAAGCTGCAAACACTATCGATCGCTTTCTCTCTGACTCTTGCTGATTGTCTCTCCCTCGCTCTCTAAATCACCATCAAAAAAAAAAAAAAGCTACAGAGGAAACTCACAGCAGCAGATCAATATCTGCCTTGTTAATTCACTCACTGCCATCAAGGACACCATCAGGCTCACGATAAAAGCCTTGATGGAAACTATTTATACTGCCGAAGACGCAGTCCGCACAAAAACTACGTGGATCGACGACAATTTGATTTATTTTGGCCTTTGAAATGCATGAAAATACGTCACGTTTCTCCTCGGTTGGGGGTTTGGGGAGGGATTCTGAAAAATAACTTAATTGCAATGACTCAACCTCATCCTTATTCAATGAGTTTTATGCATCAAGTATCCACTTTCCAAGCTCTTTCAATCAGTAATCTGCCATGTTTGCACACCTCAAGGCCCAGACTGAGATAGCCTGAGCTTTAAACAATGAAAAATGTAGGTAATATTTGCCTAGTGACCATTTCCTTTACACATAAGATGCTTTCAGTCAGTCTGCTGACAGAGCAGGGTAAATTAAATGAACTAGGTCCATTAAAAACTGAAATATCTTTGTGGTGGGACAAAGTAAGCCCACATGAGCAGATGGTCGTCGCTCCCAATGCCGAGCTGTGAAACAAGTATGTGGATTTCAGCTTGAAATATATTGACTGATTTTATTACCTCACAGTTGAGAAACGATCAGAAATGAAGACCTTATTGCTCCGATTCTTCAATTTGCTGCACCTCTGCATATTTCTCTCATTCATTCTGTACTATAACGTATGATGGCTTATTAAAGCCATTGCAGATGGTAAATTTTCCGCCAAAAAAATTATGAGGGGGGTCAAAATCCTTTAGAATAATTTCAGAAATCTTCTAGCAAACACTTGGACATTTCTGAGCTCCAAAAGTCGAAAATCTTCTATTATTGAAACTCAAGGAATTTCCAAAAGTTAAAGATTTTCAACTTTACGAGCTCAGAAAAATTCTGAGATTAATCTCAAAATTTGAGTATTTTCCTTATAATTTTTTGACTTTTCAAGCTCAGAAATTTTCAAGTTTTTTTTTATTTCAAAAAAGTCTGAATTCTCACTTTTTCTTCAGAATTTACTTTACTCTCCGAATCATTTTGAGAAAACAAATCCTCTCTTAAAACCAGGTCTTATAGTAAAGACCTGGTTTAAGTGAATACATGAAACTTGGACACATTTTATGTAAAAACATATTACAGAAAAATGCCTGACCGATGCTTCTGAACTGGACAGAGAAGGATGAAGTCTTCTGGCATCATTCTTCGGACCAACAGGTCAAGCGAGATCCATTTTCACTTGTCTAATTTCCTTAATGGAGTAATTTAATTTTCCTGGGACAAGTAGAGGCAGAACGATCCCCGTCCCCATCTGTGCACAGCAGGCTTACTGACAAACTAACACACACACACACACACACATATGAAACAACAGCATAGCAGCCTTTCTTTTATCCTTAATCAATAGCACACTTTCTTTGTCTAAAACATAAACCAGTTGTATGAAATGTCAGCAGGAAGCACTGCGTGGTAACGTGTAGAGAAATCCAGATTTATTGGGAGAGCTCTGATGAGAAAGGGGACCGAAGCCGCACGCCGATCCTTGCCGGTCCCATAAACGAGATGCTATTTCAGGCCATAAAAGCAAACACCCCGGGGATGCTGGCGTAAAAAAGCGAAGGAACCCAAGAAAGGAACACCTCCGGAAAGACACAACGTCTGGGCACCGAGACGCTTTTTCATTTTTTTTATTTTATAGCTGAAAACCAGGCGACTGAAAATCTTCATCTTCATCTGTAAAACCGAGAATCTTTCTGGTGGCTTTCTTTGGTTTGGTTGTCAAAAAGCACGCCCACGGTATGCACAGCATCGAAGACAACCCCTGCTAAAAACAATCGGCAGCGTGAAGCTTTACTCGCTTCGGCAACTTAGCTTTAACCTTTGCTTGGTATCTTAATCTTTTTTGGCTTGGTGAGGTATCAGCTGGTGCTCCAGGTTCATGTAGATATAGGAAGAATAAACAGGAGACTGTACACTGCAAAGGTCACAGCTACCCACAGAGACTGCAGGAAGGCAGGCCGCTTGTTTGAAACGTGTGAACGCTGCTTCTATCACTGATTATTCACCTTTAACATCTATATGTGTATTTCCCACTTTCCCTCGTCATTTTCACATTCCTAAGTATTTTACCTCAGTAAATGAACGCAAAACCAATGCATCAAAAATATTTTCATGTCCCTTAAGCATCTTTCCGTTTTGTAATATTACATCAATAAACTACTTAAGAGGATTAGGCCACTGGAAAATGTCCATCCATCCATCCATTTTCTTACACCCTTGTCCCTTAATGGGGTTGGGGGGATTGCTGGTGCCTATCTCCAGCTGGTGTTCCAGGCGGGGGGTGTGGTACGCCCTGGGCAGGTTGCCAGTCTGTCGCAGGGCAACACAGAGACACACAGAGACACACAACCATGCACACACACACTCACACCCTAAGGCCAATTTAGACAGACCAATTAACCTGACAGTCATGTTTTTTTTTTGGACTGTGGAAGGAAACCGGAGTACCTGGAGAAAGCCCATGCATGCACAGGGAGAACATGCAAACTCCATGCAGAAGGACCCGGGCTGGGAATTGAACCCAGAACCTTCTTTCTGCAAGGCAACAGCTCTACCAACTGCACCACTGTGCAGCCCTTACTGGAAAATGTATTTATTCTTTTTTTTCAGATTTCTGACATTAAACTCAAAATTCTGACTTTACTGTTAAAAAGTATGTTTCTGACTTTTTCAGAAAACTTTAACAAACCTTCATGTATTGTTTTGGGAATTTTTGTGGCAGACCAACACAATGTAGTGTAGTTTAAGTGAAAGAAAAATAATAAATGGTTTTCAGCATTTTTAATGAAAAAAAATCTAATTGTGGTTGCCCTCAAGCAAATGAAGCTGAAGCAATTGGACACTGTCATTTTTTTTAAGATGTGCTTTTTAATGAGATTCACATGATTGGAAAAGGTTTGATACTGCACAGTATTTTTCTTTAGTTAGCAATGTTTCATTTCTTCCCCTTTTAAGGTCACTGTCATGAAACATGACAAGGAATGTTCTTGTTTTTCTTGTAGGGAATAGCTTGAAAATGTTTTTTAAACCAGAATAATAGAAAAAAAGACCTAAAAACTCGAGATCTGTCTTCAATCAAGGCAAAAATCCTTGACCCTACAATAATTAGTTGCATGCTTTACAACAAAGTATTCTCATGTAAAAAACACAAGGATAGGGAAAATAATGGCCCTCAATTACTTTAAGTTTGGGCTCCACACAATATTAAAAGTTTGAAAACCTTTGGTTTCGATCAGCAAATTTTAATGAACTCCAGACCTAAATCCAGTTTTCAAATCATCAACACTAATGAATAATTAACAGAGGCTCTCTATCCAATCTGAGTGAACTATGTAGAGCTGGTAGAGACGTACCCCACAAAACCCTTGTACCTATAATGTGACGCAACATAAAAACTAACCGTACTGTATACTTTAAGAGTAATTGCCTAGTTTTTTTTATAGAATGTCTAGCACAGATGTGGTCGCCTGCGATGTCTGATCCACAAAACGTTCTGCAGTCCTGGTCCACGAGTTCAAAATGCAAATCCGGACGCCTGGATTAGCACTCTTCGTTCCTCCTCCCCCCTTCCTTCGAAGCATTATAAAACCTTTCTTAGACTGTCCCTAATCCCGGCAAGAAGTGTGGAGATTACTAAAATCCTCTGAATATCTCTGACATCGCTGTGTGCTGCAAGGAGTTTCTCTTGTTGGGTTTATTCGATAATTGTCTTTAGTCTTGTCCCATATTTCGTCATAGGATTATGTCTTTAAACAAGACAATTTAAACAAGAAAGCTTCGTTCTACTGACAATCTGCAGCTTTTTTTATTCTTGTTTCTGTCATTATTATGAGATACTCTCATTCCTTACTCTGAAGAGAGAGCTTAACATCTCTTAATTGTACATTATTCAATCCAATAAAATAAACAAGGAAAAAGGTCAGTAAAGTTAAAATGATCACTTGCTAAAAAGTAATATTAGGCCCATTTTCAAAGTCTTTCTGCTATAGTATTTTGATATAAAATAGGGGTTTCCATCCACTTGTATTATTACATTTCCTTTTATTCGAAGGAAATGTAATAGGATTTTTTTTCAACTTCCTTTGTTTTTGTTTGTCCCTTTGTTCTTAAGTGACTAAAATTAGATTTGGCAAAGGGGGACCTTAGTATTTGATGTCTTTGTGAAATCTATTTTTGGTCACAAATAGTGATTACTACAATACCAGCTGTAAAATGTTACAACATTACCCCTAGCCGGTGAATTAGCTATGAGATTTTGCTTCTATTTGGCCATT
>CAEGAF010173964.1:0-18519 GCA_903067075.1 Micropoecilia bifurca | reverse complement strand
ACACTAGTTTATTTGACAGCAATCTGATAGTAAGGGGTCAGAGAGAGCGGAGAGGCCTGGACCCAGCGACTGGAGGACGGGAGTCGGACTCCTGATACCGCGGGCTAAAGTCTCTACATGCGGGGCGCCGCGTTAACCACCGCGCCACGCAACGCCCCTATTGCGGGAGCCTATGCTGTAATTTACAGCTTCTCTGTGTAATTATTTACATTTTTATACAATGTGAGATTTCTGGTGAACTCACCTGATCCATCTTCTTTCATTTCCTTGGAAAAATATGTTGTGTCACGTGATTGCGACTAGTCGACTGGCCAAGAAAATAGTCATTGCAGAGAAAAGAATCGACTAGTCGATTAGTCGACTAGTCGGTGCAACCCCTAATATATATATGCATAAACATTAAACTACATTTCATTTTCAATCTGAAACGATAAAATTTAATATAAAAATGAAGGAAATTTGTGTTTTTCTGTTTCTTTGTTGTAACAATTTTTGTGTTGACAGTATCTATAGCAATAAAAAGGCAGTTCTAACAGTTTTTTGAGCAGGCAGCTGTATGGTTTGTGGCAGCATCTCCTTCTCAAAGAATATTTGTCATCATTAAGGGCTAAAAAAATATATAATTCCAGAAACATAGAGATGTGATTGTGCAATCAGAAGTAGTGCCTTATCTCTACTACTGTTGACCGAACTCTATCCACCAGAATGCCATTCCCCCCGACCTGCAGAGTGGGGGTCATCAGAGACAAACTGAGAGTTTATAGGACGGAATAGCCGGTCTGCAATCCTGACCTCAGCCCCACTGAACACTGGTGGGATCAGCTTGGCAGTGCTGTTCATGCCAGACTGACCAACATAACCACAGCTGGTTTACTTGCAAACAAATGCTGATTGAGGAATGAGAATTTCAAACTCTAGAGTTGCACCAGTCATGGTGGCAGCATGTTGGAGTAGCTCTGTTAGTTCTTATTTGACTTTTCTTCATGATTTGTTTTTCTAAGATGAATTGCAAGTTTCTCCAATCATCTCTCTCTAGTTTTGGATGCTGTGTAGCTAGAAGGATTTTTGGCCTAACTTTTTTTTTTTACTTTCAGACAATTATGATGCATAACTGTGGCAACACTGTATTGTTAATTCAACGAAAGGCAGTTGATTAGGATGTCAAACCCCCAAATAATATGAACTATAACCTCAAATCTCATTGGAGGCAAAAATTAATCTTTATGAATGCAGAGCAGGACCAAAGAGCAGAGAGAGGAAGGATGTTCAAACCATGTCTTCCATCAGTCATAATGGGCAAAGGTCATTATTAAAGACCAGCAGCAAAAGCAAATGAGGTGGATTAGCAGTGCTCCCCAATAACTGATGGTGTCATCTAAGAAGTTAATTTAGAATATTCTATTTTAATAATTCAGCAGCATTTTACTTTACTTGGGGACATTCATTCATTACAGTTAAATGCATCAAAGATTTTTGAAAACTTTGTACTGGGATTTTAAGATGGAGGGAAAGGTTGACACTTGGGTGGTTTTGTTATGAGTTGACCCAGATATTTTACACATCACGTGATGCATTTATTCATTTAGACACCTGCAAAGTGAAAAAACGTTTTGAAGATTTTATTTACATAAATCAAACACATGGTACAAGGAAATCCTAAGCATCACTAAGAATTATTGCTTGTTCAACATGAATCAAAAGCTTTTAAGATTGCAGTTTGTGTTTGACTAGTTGTAGAGACTTGCATTTTTCCCCACAGACTTCTGAGAGAACTGCTAGTGAGGCTGGGTGTGAGTGGAGTGAAGTGCTGCGCTTCGATTGTCCTACAGATAAACAGTATTCAGAAAATGGCGTTATTTCTAGAATTGTGGCAGACTACGAAGGAGGATGCAACAAAGAAGTTCTGCTTGCTGACACAATCTAAAAAAAGAAAGGTGAACAGTTCTGAAATGCAGGTCACTGACATTGCACACAGCATGGTATACATTCCATGTTAGGCAGGGTAAAGAGTTAGGGTAGATTTCCTTAGAATGATTTTCCTTTAAAAAAACAAAAATAACCCCCCCCCCCAAAAACACTCATATTCACCCTGTAGCCCATCTGGGAAAACAAAGCAAGAAACAGAAATTCACAGAAAACACAAAACGCCGACCGGTTGACTTAACATGCCTGCATGTTGTGTGCTGCCTACAGCTTTAGTCTCTGTACAAAATTTAGACGGTGTAAACATAAGGAGGACAGAAAAGCTCTATTGGTCATCAGAACGGGAAGTTGGCACAGGTGAATTTAAATTGTTTGGGTGGGTGGGGGTGTAGGGAGGATATATATAGATATATACACACAAGAAAAATATGTCTCTTCATCAAACCATCCACAGCCAGAAATAAATCTTATAAAAATCCAGAAACAGAAAAAAAAGAAAAAGAAAAAAAACTCCAGTGTGAATATGGAGATAATGTGCACACAGACAGAGCAGGGCATCGGAAGAACAAAGCACAGGAAATACTGCTTCTTCAGACTCAAAAATTAAAAAATAAAGGAATGATATATTCCACACATAGATGTTAAAGGGAAGTCTTCTTTATGACACAGCAGGTTGACGTAAACAGACCACAAGCTTAGCCTCCAAAGAAATGGCTTTGACTGCGGTGGCTGTTTCCAGTTTTAACACAGGATGATGGCGCCGCCTGGTGGCTAACGGAAGTAGGGGCAACGGGAGCCGGACATTCTTCCTCGAAGCCCAGGTTTGTCGCGTTCCTGTCATACTTCCGTAGAGAAGAGGAGGCTTTGCCGCTTGCTGTCGGGGGCTGGAATGCTCTCCAGCTGGAGGAAATAGAGAAGGACCTGAACCTTCAAAAAGAAACACGAGACGGTCACACAAGTATTAAAAACCGTACAGTGACGTGGTTTGATGTTTCGGAATGGGCTTTACCTGAGCCATGACCTCAAGAGACCAGCTGTCGTTCATGGAGATGGGCTGGGAGCTGGACGGGAGTTTGCTGTCTTTTTCCGAAGGTCGAAGCAAAGTGGGACCGAAAACAGTAGCTAGGTTGTGGAACGACATCTTGTTGATGCTCTCGTTTTCAGCCACCCTGTACAAACAAAGACATCATCGGGTTTAGAGACACAAACACATCCCAGTTTGTAACTCCATTGGTTTTCAAAGTAGATTCGTAATTTTTTTTATTAAAAAAAAGACAAAAAAAAAAGTTAAAAAGAAAGAAATTATTAAATAAAACCCACTTTTCTGAGAACAAATTGCCTTTTGAGTCACTAAAACAAGATGTTACCACTATATCTGAATGATGACACTGTTAAGGTACATCTGTCACACTGACTGTAAACATCTATGGATTGTTTTCTTGACAATTAGTAAAATGAGTATATGTTGATTCAATCGATTGATTGATTCAACCAATCAATTTTATTTATACCACTAGTAGATTTGGTTTCAGTGAGGTGAGTCAGCCTTCTTGCCAGACAGAAACCTTTACATCGACACAACAATAAAAATAAATATAACATGATTTAAAATGGCTTTACTTTAAAATATTAAAAAACATTAAAAAAAACCCCTAAAAATACAGAATCTTTATTGAGACAATATAAAAGAATAAAATAGTAGTAGCAACACAAAAAATAACCCAAATGAGGCATGTTTGCTACACTCATCAAAAACAGTCACATCTGGAATCAATGTTGTTTGTGAGCATAAAGTTTATACGTTTACTTTCTTTCCAGCATTTCTAACCTTTTATGTAACCCCCCATACAAAATATCTATTAATGTCTACAAAATGACCGCTCATGTTAGTGCAGTGCAGTTAAATCTTCATTGAAAACTCATGATCTGATTATGGGGGAAAGAAAGGTGAGACATGCATGTCTCGCGAATGTAAAGTAGGATATGTATGATGAACATGGGGACATTTGTTTGCACTTCAGAGTAACAAGTCAATTACATTCACATTCAGAAATACTTTATTGATCCTAAAGGCAAATGCTCGTCAAAAGTGGGGCAGAAATCCCATGTTTATTTATTTATTAGGTTTATTTGGTGTTTATTTGGTAATACAACAGAGCCTCTCCTCTGTCTAGCAGTTTGCTAAAAAAAAGGCTCCTTCGCATTTTTGTTGTAAATAAAAGTGATTATATCATATTTTCCATATTTATTTCAAGAATCTCATATTGGTATGTATTTGTTAGCACAGATTGAGGAATAAGTAAAGACACAGAAGGTAAGGCTTAATTTGACAAGTCATTTATTTACCTCTTTAGGTGATCCAGCAGAAAGATGAATGTTACCAGATTTGGCTCTGGCAGCGACAGCAGCAGGTTGAGCATGCAGCTCTCCTTAGCCACGCTGTCTGAAAGAGCTGCAAGACAAAAGCAAAGGTGGATTCGCTGCCGTCAGAACACAAACTTATCTAAGAGCGACAAAACGAGAGTGGTGAAAACGTAACAAGGTGACGACTGACCGATCCCTCCGGCAAAGTTGGGATACAGCTCGTCGGTGAAGAGAGGCTCCGGCAGCTCGCGGAAATACAGCTTCAGTGTTCCAGCGATGGCGTTCACGTCCATCTCACTCATCATCACGCACACGTCCTTATTGTCTGCGGAACGCACAAGAAAAGCTGCAACTTGACCTACTTATGATTCGTTGTGGTGTAAAAGAAAACTACTTCTTATCAATGTCTGTATGACAAATCAAACTAACTTGAGTCAAAAGCGGCTTTCAAGGCCTGGATGTCTGTAGCAACACCGGACACTCTGTATATCCCCACTTCGTCCATCCCACGTCTCTCGATCTCCTCCACACACTGGCGAACGATGAGCGGGACTTTGGAGCGTTCGCGCCTAATCACAACAGAGATTCACCAAAAACCCAAAGCTTTACGAGGCAGATTATAAAAATATAGGAAATGTCTTTTAATTTGTGTATGTTGAGTCACTGACATGTGGAAGATCAACTGACGGATTGAATGAATTTATCCTTAAAGTGAAGATCGTCAGTTTGTTTTTAATTTGCGTCGTCAAAATTTTGTGTTTGAGTTTGTTTCTGTTTTATGTGATGTCCCTTTGTAAAACCTCAAAATTGTTGAGATTAATTTGAATTTTGTCTTTTGATTTTGCTTGTGTCTTAAAGTCCTTTTTTGTGATGTTTGTAAAAGTATAATTTATTGTAGTGTTTGACGTGTGGAGCCCAGAAAGACTAGTCTCCACTGTAGCCGAGTCTGATGGGGATCCTCTCAAGTAAACAAACTGAAAATCATCCAAACATCGTATTAGAAACCTACTTTGTGACTACATGGATTTTCACTCCGAAGACTCCAGACTGTTTCCGTGACGGCATTCGCTTCAAGCTGAACTCCCTGCTGGTGAACCTCATCGACAGCTTCACCTCGATCTACATCGGGTCGGAGAAAGAAGCAGCTGATGACGATTTGGTAACATGAGATTAACTGCCTGAGATCCAACCTGAGTAACTTCCACTGATCTCCATTCACCGAGGCCACAGAAAATCGGAAAGACCATCGATTTTTATGTAAGGAGTCATTTCGTGTAATAAACCCTCACTTAATTTACCGTAGCTTCTTATAGCTAACTGTAACAACGCCATGGTTACTGGTCAAACATTGCTGCTATAATGTAAAGATATTTCCCTCTTAGCTACTTCAAGGTTATTCTAAGCAATCTCAAGACTTAAATCATGGCCATTTAAAATGACATGATTTTATTATTATTGCTATTGTCTAAATATTGCCCACATTCAAAGTCAACTCCAGCTTTGCCTAATCCCCATCTGGAATGCAACTTACCCCATTCACGGCAATCACAGTCCTCTGCCAGTCTTTATTCTGCAGAGTTTGAGGATCCAGCTATGAAAAGAGGAATAAAACAGATTTATTCTATGAGAGTAGGATTATCTTATTTCAAATTAAATTCTGATCCAAATTCAAATTCAGTTTGTGGATGGTGTGATAAACCCTGAAACGTGACATTTGTCTTAAAAGTGATGCATAAATACAGTAATAAAAAAAAAATCCTGCATTGGTTTCACTAGATTTCACTTCTGGATTCAATGTAGCTGGTCATTACATACTGACTACCAGAAAAATTGTCAGAGTTGTCTAGTGTTGTGCTATACTGGTTCATATGTTAACTGGTGAACTGGGACTACTTTGTGCTATTTAGTAATTGTAAATCTGAGGAAACAAAGATCCTATTTGGGATTCCTCAAGGCTCCAGTCTCGGAACGTTAACATTCAAAATATGCATTATCCCTGACATAACTCTGATTATGGAGTACTACATCATAATAAATACATTTATGAGTCTTTACAAAGTTTTTAACCTTGTGTTACCAAGAGCAGTACGGTAGAGAAAGCAAGGATTAAGTATTCCTTCAATATTTAAGATCTCTCAGATCTTTAATATTTTTTGAAATTTCTTTTTTGATGTGATGCTCAGTCCCCTTATGTTCCTCTTAAAACATTTTGTAAAATCTTGTGCATAAATAGTACAATGCAGACAAAGCAATCTTGCCCTTTGCTTAGCCGGCAGAGTATTTCAAAGTATACTGAGGTTTTAGAACATTTGTTTGGTTCCAAGACATTTTCTGCCAAAATGTTCCTTCAGTTTAAAATGATGTTTCATAAAATGCAAGAGCAGAAGACAGACCAACTACAGTTGTTTTGTGGTGTAGAGTTGCGTTAACAGTTGTTACTCTATGTAGAGTAAAACAGCAAAAAGGTGTAATGTTAAGTGAAAAAAAAGACCCCATGCAAACGCTAGCAAAAACTTACTTGGAGGTAATTCTATATTTTCCTTTGGTCTATGTATCAAGATTAAGATAAATTCATTGTACAAATAAAATTATGACAAATCAATATGTTGTAGTTTTTTACACTAGTATGAAATAGGTTTGAACAAAATTGATTAGATAATGTTACATTTACAAAAAAAACCTTGTATTAATAATGTGGTACAATGGAACCAGTCACTCAATCTCATAACAACCCCTGCCTGGACATGGCATGGGTCGGCATGGGTCGCCTCCGGGGGTGTAATTTAGCCATGGGAATGTAAATGAGTAAACAGGAGAATCGCTAATGAGAGACCATCATGTCTCTGTTGCTAAGCTCTGTGCCTGCGCAATGTGGCAGATGTTCTTTCACCCAAGAAACCTTCAAATCTCATTTCAATAATCCGTTGCCCACAGAAAAAAAATCTATTCACTTACATAACATAAAAAAAATCAATCAGTGGCGATACAGCTCTCAGCTCAACCTCAAAGATAATCAAACCCAGGAAATTTAAAAAAACACAACGTTGATGGAGGTCAAACAGGAAATAACTATAGTCACCCTCCATAGTAGTAATATACCCCACCTCCAGCTGTTTACCTTTGGTTTGAGCAAACTGTTGCGGACCCTGTCCCACAGGCGCATCCCTGAACCCGGGGGTTTCCTCAGCGCCGGGTCTCCCTCGTCTTCAAACCCACCGATAGCCCAGTCCAAGCTTTCCTCTTCGTTCAGATTACTCTCGCGCATCTTTTCTGGCATTGTCGTTTTACGTTTAGTCTCCAACCGACCAACAAGAAAGCAGTACTTCCCTATAAAACCCAACTAGTCCGTAAACTGTAGCGCTAACAAAAGCAGAAAGGCCTTAATCCCTGAATAACGAGCCATCGATTTGGTCTTGATGAACCGCAATTGTCTTCCTGGGTTCTTGACACGACTTTCAGTGGCATCCTCTTGTCCAGCTGGCGTTTGACTCTTGCTTCTTTCAGCAAAGTAACACACAGCTGCGCAGCCTGGCCAACAACGCTCGCCTCTGTGTCATTCTACTTCCCAGATGGATTTGTAGGATTAAGGAGGAGAATCCCCTCCTACCCTGTCTTACCAACGTGCTCTCGCCTGCTGCTGTGAAGACTTCTGGCTGGAGGAATCTCAGGTAGCTGAACAGGATCCTCTTAGAACAAGCACGTATTAGTATGAGTGACCTTTAACCCTTGAGCACGTGCCCCATCTCTAAGAGATCTAAAGAACTGCAGTCTTAGCTTATGGTTGCAAAGTGACAACATGTAAAAATGTTCAACAGGTTTGAACAATGTTGCCAAAGAACTGTAGATGCAATCAAATTAGGACAAAAAAGGCTTAAAATAACACTGTAAGTGAATAAATGCTGAATAATAAGGTGAGAATGTTACATAGGAGTGGCCATTTATTGAATTGTTTATCATTATCATGATGGGTTTTTTTCCATGTTAAGTATTTTGTTAAATCATTTTCACAATTAATGTTTAAAATCCCCCAATCTCTATACGGTAGAGAGATTGTTATTTTTACTGTTTTCTCTGCTGTTTGTTCAATGAGTATATCAATACATTTGATAATATGATGAAGAGCAGTTGCTGTGTGAAAGTTAGTGATGCAAATCACAATTCTTTATTTGACTGGTGTCCTAAAGAAGCATGTTACAAATGGGAATGTTGTTTTAAGAGCAGCTTTTGCATTTGCGGGGCTAAGATTGCAGTGAAAAAGAAGCAATAAATAGTTTTTATCATCACTTTTACTGTTATTTGAATGGTACCACAAAATATGGTAATGAAAGTTCCTTTTCGCCCTCCATAGGCTCCTCCCCCTGGAGGCTCTCCTGTGGTTTGACCCACCTGTCCCCAGCAGGAAAATCCCTTTGTCAGCTGATCAACAAGCATCCACTATCTCTTCCTTCAGCAGCGTGATGCCAGCGTGATGCGGCCCAAAGTCTAATCCAGTCACAACACCCAATCATCAGGTCGAGCGCCGCTGACCCGGCATCAGCCTCTTTACTCACTTATTCTAAAGTAGCAAAAGGCCCTTGAAGGGGGGATTAGCCGACAAAGACACCAACGTAGAGCAACTGCCATCTCTAGACTGGAGCAGGGCCATCCACAGTGCGGCCCGGGAGCCATTTGCAGCCCCTCTGGATGATTTTATGCGGTCCCATGACCACAGTTTAAATATAACCATAACTACAGGCAGTTGATACAGATGGACAATTTTTTTAAAATTTCTTTTAGATCAACAAATTCAACAGAAGTAAAAAAATGTTTGGTACAACAAGTTTCTTATTCATTGACCAGATGACAAAGGTTTCAGTGTGAGAAGAAGCTGTACAGAATTAATATTTATTCCTCTGGAGTTAATGCTGCCAATGAGGTACATCTTATTTGTTTTGTTTGTATTTTATTTATGTAATTCCTGTCTGTATTTGGTGAACTAATGTAGGGTTTTGTTTCCTCTCTTATTTATGACAGCATTTTATCAACATTTTTAAGGCATGTTGTCCGCAATAAATGTCTGTTGACACCAAGAAACGATGCTGAGCCTTGACTGAACCTGAGAGAAGTAACGCTGTATATTTATTCTTATTTCAAAGGTTCTTTGTTTATTTATTAGGATTCCCATTCAGTTTCCACCAAAGTGGTTACTAATCTTCTGGGAATCCAGATGAGAAAACACAAAAATATTCATACAAATATTCATACAAAATCAGTTCAAATAATCTGCGCAAGATTGGTCAGAAATCGCATTTTATAAATTATACACATAAACCTAGGTTTTAAACAATTTTTAAAAATAAAAATAGGATTTCAGTGATCTTTTAAAAGAAAATGTGCTTTTTAAATCTCTTATCTTTTAAAGTAATTTATTCAATTCCTAAATTGATTTGTATACAACAAACTTTGGTAGAAAACGTTTGTCTTCTCGCAGTTTACAATCGGTTTTGTCTGGTAAAATGATTATTTATCTGATCAGAATATTTATGTTAATATGACTTTGTTTATACATATTAGTAAATCAAACTCCAACCTAACCTTTGATAAAGTGTGGTGCATTTCAATAATATTTAGAAGACATTGTGGGGACCTATGATTCCTGAAGTCCCCAAAAATCCAACTGGAAGAAAACCATCGCAGTTTGAATTCCCGGCTGCACCCCAAGTACATCACTGAAACTACTTCCTGTAACTCGCATCACGCTCTCCTACCTTTATTTGTCCTTTGGCCACAATCTTATCCGTCATCTCTCCCTCTTCTTTGCTCTGCTTGGTTTTGGCGCAGCACTTCTCGTAGCACAGCAGCCTCAGTGTCTGAGAGCCTTCCAACTCGATCTCAAACTCCTTGCAGTGGAAACAGTGCAAATCAAATTATGTAAACCTTATCCCCTTTCATGAGGCTTACGTAAATGACTGATCTAGGTATGCATTTCTGAAAAGCAGCCTCACCTCATTCCAGTTAGGTTCTGTGGAGTCTCTGTGCACCCGGGTCTTGGCTTTGTTGACAAAGTAGCCGTAAGAGTCCACCTCTAGGGAGCAGTACAGATCTAAAAGCAGAACAGCATCAAAGTGAAACTAAAGCACTAAGGATCTGTGTTAATCATCTGGATGAGACACACACTACACCATGTGTGTCAAACTCAAGGCGCAGGGGGCCAAATTTGCCCCACCATGTTTTATGTGGACCTCTACCCTCCATAGGGATGCTTAAGTTACAGATGGAAATATCTAAGTGGTTAGTGATTCAATTTAGAAATGATTTCTAGCTCCAAAATCTATTTTTCTATTAAAACGGTCTAGAAATTCTTTTTAAAGGATGTCATCGACAAGAGGAAAAGACAGTGTAAACAAACAGAACATTAACTTAAAGAGGAAGTATTACGTGTTTCCCAGCCACATAGTGCCATTTTATAGCATAATCCAGTAACTATGTTACTTTCGTTAGTTATAAAAAGGGTGCATATACCAAATACGAATTAAAAGAACATTTACTTCCTAATTTAACACCTTGAAATTAAGACTGTGTCTCCTTAAGAAACGCCTGCTCTTTTTAACTCTGCCTTCAGGAAGTCGCCACAACATGGCTCCTCTATTAACCCTTTAACAACATTTTTACCAACATTTCACTGAGAAGTAGCTCCTGTAATGAACTCAAATGATGCACCGTCCAACCAGGAGTTTGCTAATTGCTGGACGACATTGTTGAAAAACGTATCACGATATCTGCATTTCATATCAGATATAAAATGCAGATATCACTGTGTGATATCACTGTGTGATATCAACAATTATCAAATTGTTGATATCAATAATTGTTTTTTGCTTTAAATATCTGAAACGCTGCCAAACTTCTGTCATCACCTTTCTTGTTCTATCCAGTTTTCACTCCACATCGTTGTTAACAGGTTGTACTTAACAGGTTGTTGCTAGGCAACCAAAGAGTGATTGAGTTTGCTTGGCTAGTCATGAGAAATTGAACAGATAAAACCTTTCTACTTCCTACATCCCACAGAACGCAGTTCTGGATTACTGCTCAGTGAATGTTCTATATATTGAGTATTGAATATTATATCCAATGTATTTATTCATACTGATCATGTCTCTATAGTGATATACATTGTTATCGATTCATAGTCCAGCCTACCTCAGCCTAACTTAAATTCTAAATAATAATTTATAATAATATTTGTGAGCGCAAATATAGCAAAACAGTACCACAAAATCTGATTGCAAGAAAAAGAAAGAAACAAAACATCACTAAAGCAATCACAAAATCCTGAAGGGACTGACCAATGTCAAAAGATGTTCAGTATAATTGATTTTAAAAAGAAACTATCACATGCAGACCACAGCTATTTCTCAATATTTTACCAGTTTATTAGTAGGTTTTATCAATACATTCTGGCACAACACATTATCTTGACACAACGGAAAATAAAATACGTCTGCTGCCTCTGTGCTACACTGTTTCAGGGAAGTGTCTCTGAGGCAGCATGATGCCTCTGGACGAACAACAATCTCTGTTCCTGTCTTGTTTTTACACGTCTACTCTCAGTCTCACTGTCTCTGTAGATCAAGGTTTGTGTCAGACAGCATCTCTGACACAAACACTTTACATCACCAATAGCCTTTGTGATATAAAGTGTAAAGCAGGGCAGTTATGTGAGAGGCCACAGAAATATCTAAGGCAGCTTGTATGCTGCATTCCTGACTAATCCGACTTGCTCCTCTCCCAGCTGGCAGCAGCACAGAGAGCAACACGGAAAAGCGAAAATCATCAGGGATCATGATCTCTGATCAAATACACAAGATAAGGACTGCTTACTTAAGCTTTGTTTGAGTCCAGAGGCAGAGTGGACGATGACGTTCAGGAAGCCGTACAAACCAGAGGATTCATCATCTGTGCAGGAGGAGTTTAAGTCAACGACAGAAATACAAAACGTTGTTTATTCAAATGAACTGGATGAAAAGCGGCAAAGTGGGTCCCTCACCTTCCTTATTCATGGTCATTGGGATAGAGTGAACAGTTTGGAGCTTCACACATGAGTTTGTGAGCATCTGCAGCTCCAGAGAGGTCAAGGAGAAGCTCTTAAAGCCTGAAAACGCCATTTTGGGCCGAGAGAGAGAAGTGAGATCACAGCTGCTAAAGACAAAGGGGGAAAAAAGTTTGAAAAACAGAATGAAACTTACACTTCTTCTGCTGCTCGCGAATTATCTCCCTCCACTCTGCCCGCTCGTAATCAGAGGAGATCAGAAATGTGAATCCCTGAAAGACAAAAAGCAGGAGAAACAATGGTCACGGTTCCATCCTGTAATTCTTAGCCACCAACAACAGAGGGCAGCAGAAGCCAAACTTAAAAAGTTGTCACCTGAAATCATCATCAGATAAACACAATGGTGTTTTAAAACCCAGTCAATAGCTGCTTTCCTTACAAATGCAGCTACTGACTGTAGAATATAAACTTTGTCTATATTCGTCTAATGTTTAAAAAACAAAATTTTGAAATTGCTGTTTCTATTAAATAAGAAATGAAAATAAAATCACACGTAAATGAGCTTGTTCGCACAACAAGTTGTTAAAATCGTGGTGGCAGCAGAAATAAACAGTTAAATGATATATATTCATAATTGAGCCACAGCTGTCAGCCAATCAGAGGAGACCTCAACGTCTTATTTAGGCATTGGAGCTACAAGCCCCGCCTACTTGGAAGTAGCTACTTATGCAGCGTTTTGGGGAAATTGTAGTCAGAAATTTTACAGTAGAGCTGAGGATTCAACACATTGGAATGACACACGACTTTTATGAATTGTGTGACAGTGAGAGCTCTGGTGGAACCAGCTGCACATTGTCCAAAAACCCCTCAAAACAAACCGTCATCCTCCTTCCACTTCCTGTCGACTTCTTCAACATTTCTGCCAGTAGACTCGTGTGATGCAAAAAGATTTGTTCCTGTTGCAGCTTTGCAAAATTCAACTTTGCGCAAACATTTTTTTAATCATAAAAATTTGTTTTAATTGGTGCAAAGTCATGATTAGTGGGTTAATAGTTAGTGTGACTCACTTTGCCGTTTCTGTTGGCCACTCTGAACGCCATGTTGGGGGACATGAGCAGCAGCAGTGACTCTTGCTCAGACAACTTCTTCTTCAGTCGCTCTATGACTTTAGCTCCTTTCGTCGTCCTCTAGAGATGACAAAAAAGGAATAGAGTTATCGCTTTGCAGGGTCACAGACTTGATGCTTTGCTCTAGTCAAATTGTACTGTTTTAGTTCCTCATGCTACTTTTGAAGGCTTTGTTCCTGTTGGTGTTTTTATTGTTTTTGGGTTGAATTATCCTCACCCTCTCTCTCTGGATTTCATTCTTGATCTGGGAAATTTTGATCTTCATTGCATCAATCTCCTCATCCTGGACCAGAGGGATGGGACTGGACTCACAGTCATCAATGGTTTGGAAGGTCACGTCGGCCAGTGGGATGTACCATTTGCAGTCATACTGTTGCCCTTTTCTTTAAGACGACAAACGTATTAAAACTTCTCAAAGCTTCCCATCATGGTAATGTGTTTCTATGTCTCTTTAAATGTGCTTTGAACTAATACCTCAGTTATTATCTTTCAATTTCCAATGCAAAAAATAGAAATAATAATGACATGCAAAGCTTATATTAGGATTTTGGAAGGAAAAATAGCAGAAAATCACTGATCTTGATTAGTACCAATTAATCTTTAGCAACTTAGGCTTTTTAATTAGAGATGCATTAAAAGATGCATTTAAACAAGCCAATTTCTTTTCAAATACAAAGAAAATAAACATTTTATTTCCAAAAATGCAATAACACACCATTTCTTTGAAGAACACTCGATTGTTTGTAGCAAAGAAAGAATTTGCAGCAAAAAAATCTTCTAAACACGTGGATCATTCTTTTCTGCTCGACTTAACATCAGTAGTACAGTGTAGAGCTGATCTGGTGATTATTTTTTGGGATTAACTGATTAATAATTGGTGCTTTACATGGTTGTTGTTTTTTTTTTGTTTGTTTTTAACAGGATTTGAGCCAGGTGGAGCTAAAACGATGTCACTTGAAGAGTTCTGGGTCAAGGTTTTTCTAGTTAAACTTAAATGTGTATACTTTCGTAAAGCTGTGGCTTAGTTACTGCTTTGGCTGTTGTTCTTTCAGAAAGTGCCTCTTTCTTTATTGAGTCTGTATACTCCAGTTAACAATTCATCAATAACAAAATCAGTTGTTGATTATTTCTAGACTCCATTCTTAGCGTTTACCCCAATTAATCGTTTCAGGCCTGATCATGAGCGTCTCTGAGCAGGACTCACCCTGCAGCCTGTTTCTTCAGCTTGGTGCAGAGCAGCAGGTCGGTGAAGAGGAAGACGTGACGGAGTTTCCTGGACCCTTCCACCAGCTCCACCATGAAGCGATCCCTCAGCAGCTGCCGGTTCTGCCACAGAAAAACACCAAATCAGTCATGGACAACAAACCTCCATGTGTTTCAGCAGAAAAGTGAGAAAAGGACACAGATTGTTCATAACTGTGAAATAAAATGCAGGACAGAGGAAACAGGTTTATGTTTTTTTTGCAAGAAAAATGGGGTGAAGGTTGGGATTGGAATAGCTAAAATATAGCTCCACTTTCAAGGCTGGCTACAGATTCTCAAGTGGATTTAGATCTGAACTTTGACTGGAATAATCTGGCGGATTAGTGCAGAAGTAGAAAAATATAGTTTTCTGACTATACGAACATCAGAACAGAAATTAACCCTTTAAAATTGGGCCTATGTATCTTGAGAAACTTCTGTTCTTTCTGATATGTCGCCTTCAGGAAGTCATCGCAACCTGGCTTCTCTTTCAACCCTTCAACAACGTTTTTATCAGCATTGTACTAAGATGTAGCTCCTATGATGAGCTCAGCTGATATGACATTCTACCAGGCGTTTGCTATTTGCTGTTGGCTAGTCTGAAGGAGCTGAGAAGAGAATATGTGTGGTAGTGGGGCCCTGTGAGGAGGAAGAGTAGAAACTTTTAAACTGCAGCTT
Source organism: Micropoecilia bifurca (assembly GCA_903067075.1). NCBI lineage: Eukaryota > Metazoa > Chordata > Actinopteri > Cyprinodontiformes > Poeciliidae > Micropoecilia > Micropoecilia bifurca. The sequence goes on along the minus strand of CAEGAF010173964.1, from coordinate 3,156 downwards.
TAAGGAGGAGCTGGGTACCGAAGGTGGAGGTAGGTCCAACTAGGGGTTTTGCACAGCTGAATAGTTGCCATGGGAGATAAAAAGATTTCTCAAACATTCATGAACAAATCAAGTCAACACTCACGGTATGTTTTTGAGGAGTGAATAACATTACAACATGACAGAAAGCTCCAAAAAGTTGATTTTACATGATACTACCTGTTTGTAAAGAGTCTGTATTCAATGACAGACTTAACAGTCTGAGGTTCAAGGCGGATGTGATGGAATTGAGCTTTTATCCTGCAAGAGCGTGCTCCTAAATTCTTCCAGTGCCCTCTGACCCCTGCACTGAGGAACTCCTCATGGTGAGAGCGCCTCCCCACACCAACCACAACTGCAGAAAAACAGGCAAAGCTCTGCTGCATGTTTTTCCTCTGCCGCGCTCTGCACACTCCAGCTCAACTCGGCCTCATTCCAAACACTCTGGTGAGAGAATCAAGCGCATCCAGTGGCAGAGTCCTGCTTTTAAAGTGCCGCGCCAGGGTTACTTCCGCTTATTGTTTTTGGGGACGCAAACGTGACCACAAGTCAATAATAATTCCGATGGAAAAAAATATATAAAATTAGGACCCATCACTGCACGAGTTGTCAAGCTTTAAACACTGAGTGCCTGTTTTGTTTCTATTTTTTTTCTGCGCAAGTAATGAGACACCGAGCGCTGGGGTATGCACAAGAGGAAAAGTTAAATAAACTCTTATGGTTTTAATGGTTGGGGTAATTACAGGCACTTACGGTGCAAAAACATTAGCAGAGATACAAACTTAGCCAACAGCTCGTCATTTGCCACAACCACCTCATAATTTTAAAGCAAATTGTCAAGGCTTGGCTTGTTATCAGTAAATCTCTTGGTGGTGTTTCAGGCTTCCTTAGACAACACGCAAAAATACTTTTCTTAGGAACTTTAAAACCTATTCTTCTGGGCAGTACAAGTTCCCAGGAAAGAACAGAGGAAGTTCCCAATCAGACCATCTGAATCCAAGCAATAAGATGTGTGCTCCACAAAAGGGAGTGGAAAAGGCAGTCAGGAAACACAGACAAGTCAGCTCGCCCACCCAGTGCAAAAGGTTGCTCCGTCCGACAGGCTGGTCGATAAGGCAACATACTGGTGATTTCTGGGAAGCGCATTTGACACCACAGCAGGGAAGGATGGGAGTGAGCGCGGCGCGAAGAACGGCTGATTTTTCTGGTTGTGCGACACGGAGACCTCTTAGCCTCCAGTGTTTGTGCTGCTTCCTGAACAGCCTGCTTGTTTTCGCAACAGGCATTCAGGCCAGTGAGTCACCAGTGGCCTGACTCACTCTGCTGTCTTACTGTGCCTTCCAGACACCTTGTGCTCTCAGCTTTTTTACCGTCAACTGTCAGGGCAGGGAGGAAATTATAGGTGTGATCCTGAAATCCACAAGGAGGATTTATTTATTTTTATTCTTATTTTTTTCAAATAAAATGTGGGACGGTAAACCTGGAAGTCACATGGGGAATTATTACACCCCTCACCCCCTCTAATGGGTCTGTCTTTTTCTGGATGCGCTAACCTGACACATGATACATTTACAGTAGAAATCAGACAGTTTCCCGTTAAGCTCAGTGAAGATTAAATGAAGTGGACTTTCATCATTTGGGAAAGTCCATATGATGATGTCATCATATTAATTTACAATACTAAAGTTGAAAGGAAGAACTGATGTTGATCAATTTTAAGGTGCCATCGTTTTTTAATTTAATGAATGTCTTTCTATTTCACATCCAGGGACAAGGTAAGGGGGGAAAGTTAGGACAATTCCAAGGACCCTAACCAACAGGGGGCCACCATTAAATAGCATTTTTTTTCTTCATAGAAATAGGGGGGGGGGAATGGGGCCCTGTCAATTACAAAATTAATTCTCTCATGTTTTTAAAATTGTTTTTATAATTAAAAAGTAAATGTTACCACTCCCAGATCAAAAAGCACACGTCCATATTTGCACTGAACACCCGGGATCTACATGAAATGGTTCGATCCTGCTTAGCGCTTAACGGTGTTCAGCAAAAGTTAGGACAAGACCAGAACGACTGCTGCAGTTACTACGCTGCCAAGACAAATTATAAAGTGAGGTTTTCAAAGAGAGAGAGAAAAAAAGACAAGCGTGTCAATTTGTAGCCCCGTTTTTCTCCAAGAGAGGTGAGAAGACTGTGAGAGATTATCAATCTTTTAACATAGTTAGCTTAGCTACAGACTACCGTTTGCCTCCATTTCTCTAGCACTTAATGAACGAAAAGAAAAAAATTACCAACATATCCATATATTTAACTTGTACCTGTACCTTTTACCATATGAATCAGTCAGCAGCATCTCTAACCCCGATACCAGCCTAACCTGTCTCCTGTCTCCTGTCCCAGTGAAAAAGGTGAGCAACATTGTGTTCAGTGATGAGCTAGTTAGCTTCATTGTAGCTAAATAGCTGGAATGAAGCTAGTTAGCTGGAACCAACTAGCTTCATTCCAGCAAAGTGAGAAAGTGATTCTCTCTCACTTTGCCCTTTTTAGAATTACACAACTAAAACAACATATTTAATACTGACAAATTCAAACAATCTTTATAAAATAATAATAATAAACAGACTCCTGTCCTAACTGAAGCCATTCCTACCTTAGCTTGCATTTAAATTACAGATATCCATATCTACGCAGTTATCTACTGCATAGATAACTGCATAGTTATTTATGCTGCAGTTATATACACTCCTGATCAAAATCTTAAGACCAGTTAAAAAACTGCAAGAATTTGCATTTTGCACTATTGGATCTCACGAAGGTTCTAAGTAGAGCTTCACAATGTTAAAGGAAAAAATCAGTGCAAGAGACAAGAACTTTTGAGCAGGGAATTGAAAACTGCATTTAGCGGGTTAGCGTGGCTAACCGCCGCTGCTAACGGCTTCTCCAACCTCACCGCATCGTCACAATCTCAAACATGATTTTTTTTCAGCTGATCAAAAGTTTAAGACCATAGCTCAAAAAAACACGAAACCCCCCCCCACCCCCCCAAAACAGAAATCAAGGTGTTAAAAAAAAGGACTCAGTAATGAGTAGCTCCACCATTCTTGTTGATGACTTCAAACAATCGTTTAGGCTTGATGCCAG
>CAEGAF010173963.1:0-23432 GCA_903067075.1 Micropoecilia bifurca | reverse complement strand
ATACATACAAGACATCCTTGTGTACATATCAATACAGAAAAAATTACGAGTATTTCATTAACCCATGTTTTATTCTCGAAGATTACGTTTTCTTTTATTTCAGGATACTTTATTTTATTGTGATGTTACAAGCGAGTCTTGACTTGTTGGAGGGCGTCACTTTTCTCTTTTTCTGCCTGGATTTGTGACCTGAATGTTTCCTCACTAACAATATGAACTACCTTCAATTGCTCTAATTCCTTCTGCAGCAGCCTTTTTGTCTTGTGCTTTATGTCGCTGTGAACCCTGGAAGTGATTATAGCTCGTCTGAGAGACTCTGGATCAGAAAACTCTTCTCCTGTCTGTAGTTCTCTCTTCATCTCCTTGAGTCTTTTCTGTCCTTGTAACTCAGCTTTTGTATTCTCTAGTTCTCTTTGCACGTAGACTAACTTTTGGTTCTCCTCAAACCATCTTGCTCTCTCCTTTTCCAAAAGAGAGCCAAGTCTCTGGATCTCTCTCTGTAACTCAATGGGAGGCGTTCTGTTCTCAGTCCAGCCTTGTAGATTCTGTCCAGCTCTCCATGCTCCATGCTGGGGTCTCATCTCACCGTTGGAGGAATGTGGCCTTTGGTTCGACATGTTGGACAAAACAATGTTTGTTAAAATCCGTTTTGATCTGCAAACGATCTCAATGTTCAACTTTGAAAGAGCTTTGCAAACGTCTGAACCTGTCAGTAGTGCAGCAAGCAATGACAAGAATGTAGAAGTTTGTTACATACATACAGAGCTGATGACATCACAAGCAGGACTCTAGTTGGGACATCACAGAGTTTCCCTTCATCTTTGGAATGATGATGTGAGTGTTTGAGAACTCTACCACACTGACCAACCAACCTCCCCCATCATCCTCCTCCTCACCTTCCTACCCCCCATATTGGACTTGGGATGATTATATAGTGTTAGGGTGGCTCTGATTTATTCTTTCTGTAGATTTTTGTTCATGGTTATTTTTTGTTGAGTCATTGTATCTTAGGACAGTTGTCCCCTCTGGTTTTGGATGACATACAGTTGGGAAGTTTTTTGCTCTTTCACTTTTAGTTTTGGCCAGTTGGTATGATGCGTATCCATGGCAATACTTTTTTATGTTTATTTTTACAACAGGGAGATTCTAATCATTATGTCAAAAGCTCAAATAGTGAACTAACTACTGCCACCTGTACTACAACCACAAATCTCATGAGACTTGAAAAGAAGACTTTGTTCATGCAGAGCAGAAAAAATGTCTTCCATAGTTTGTAATGGCCAAGAATCTTATCCACAAACCCAACATGTTTCTGCCCAGCTTTCAAACCAAACAGCCAGAGAGATATTTGCAGGGGAGCAGCAGTAGAGGCAGATGAGATTGATTTACCAGTTCATTACAACAACTTATGGTGTCATCCAAGACTTGTGATTGTGGGTTATTGTGTCTGCAATGGGGATATTGAAGTGTTAGCATGTCATGACAGCAACACTGTCTTTAAAAAAATGATTGAAAAAATACATTTATTACTGACAGAAATTCAAACAATCTTTATAAAATGATAATAAAAAATGAAGCCAGTCCAGTTCCTGCTGTTTTTTTCCGCCTGATTGGAGTTCTGGCCCACAGATGAGCCTCTGACTAAACTGGCGGGATTCATCCCCGCAACATGTCTAAAGGCTGAACACTACAAACAGACTGAGACACGGAGCCAGGTGAGTAAACAAGGGTTTCAAATAGTTTATTCTTTATTATCACAACTGCTGCTCCACAATTCATTGTCAGAGGGCATCTCTTGACCCAACGTAGTGATTTGTTTAGAAGACAATAGTCAAATTCCCCAATTTTTAAAAAGTAAGTGCAGAAAAAACATCCTATTACCCAAGAAACCGACATCAGACCTTCCTGAGGAGAAAGGCGGCAGAGGTGGGGGGAGAGAGTGGGTCGGGGGCGATGTTCATGGAGCGACCACATGGTGTGTGTTTTCTGTGTGTAATGCACAAAGGAAAGGAATGACCATTTCTGTATAACACAGGCGCTCGCATGTGGGTTTACTTGTGTCGGGTCGTACTTTTGTTACCATTTTAAGGCATGGTTAGCCATCTTGGATGGAGGGAAAGAGACTTGAAGCTTAAACGACTGGTCTGACTGTAGACTTGTTCTTCGACAGATTCAACACCGGCTTCTTAAGGCGGATGCTGAGAGCACCGGAGGAGGGGGTCGTTTTGAGAGGTGTGGGCAGCGACCACGCACAAGCCGACATGGACGGAGTCATGCTCTCACACAGTAGCTGGGAAATGAATGGGTGAATCCAGGAAACTCCACAGGTGGACTGGAAGTGAAGGTGGGGGTAGGTCTAGTCATAAACGGGGAACAGAAACGTTTCTTGGCTGCCCATCCTATGCCACCCCAAAATAAAATTCTCTCTGAAGACAGTGACGAATAAACACACATCAACCAACAGATGGCATTTTGGTGAAACACAGCTGTCCACTCACACCTACTCTTAAGTCTATTTGTGTGTAGTAGCCGTTTCATGGTTCCTCCCCATTGGAAATAAACTAAAAAAAAAAAACTAAATAAAAGTTTAAACTTGACAAAAATAAGCAGCATGCCACACAAACAGACCAAACAATTCTAATCTAAGTTTTTCTGATTTTAGAGGGTTTTTGTTATTTTTTTGTCATTGGTGTACCATGTTAATGCTTTAGCTGAGCTTTACAAGTAGAGCATGCACCAGCAGGGAGCTTCCTTCAGCGCCACGCCACTGCACTGCAGCCTGTGTACATTCAGATATTTGTGAACCCATGTTAAGAGTTCTAGGTCAGGAAAAGGAGAGGGGAGGATGGGATGTCGGACCATCGCCTCCTAGAATTTGGCCACCAAATTTCTACCAGTAGAGATGCACCGATCCGTCGGCTGGAGATCGGAACCTGCCAACTTTTCCTTCAGTCTGAATCTATTAGAGGATTGAGTCCTGACTAAGATCCAACTATTTTTGGTCTAAATATGGAATAACTCGTAATGATACTATGCACTTTTGTTGAGTTTAATAAAAGTCATTTGAACTTTTGAGACTGCAGGTCAACTTGTACCCCCGTTTTGCACCAAATCGATGCCCTTTGACCCCTTCATACTTTAAATTTGCACTGTAAACAAACCAGTTTGTCCTGATGTGTGCGCCATTTCATCCTGACAATTTCACCATGTTTACACTGCGTACTTAGCACAGTTTTTCATATAGATGAATTCAGAATCATAATTTAGAAATATCTGAACATTTAAAATATCTTTCCATGCCAAATAATGTTTTTAGGCTAAATGTCTGAAGAAGTAGAAATGAAAGACTGCTATGAATGATTAATTTAATTTAGAGAAAATTTAGAGCTTAATTTTTTAATTCGGTAACAAGAACAAAGCGTAAAGTGAATTAAAATGCAAAGGTCTAAACAGGAAGAAAGGAGCCATGCGATATATTTATTGAATGCATGTACAAAACGTTCAAAATGGCTCTGACGGGGGTACAAACTGACGCTAGTTAGGTACAAAAAGTCCAATGCCAGAGGGCGGCATTTTGTTTCTAAGAAGAATAAATACATTTAAAAAAAAAAGTAAAGAACATCCAAATCCTCAAAGGTACAATGCCAAATGTACATAATGACCAGCATCCAGTTAGGGACAAATGCGGTAAATCTTTAATTACCTCAATTTGTGTTTAATCCAACTCTAATACTTCATTTCATTTTTTTCTTTGCGTTAGAATCTGTAGTAAAATAAAATAAATAAAGCAAAATCTGCAGGTCAAACCTTACAGTAGACCAGAATCGACCAGGAAAACCCTGATTGGTGCATCTCCATTGCTTTTAAACTTTTTAATCCATATTATCCAAAGTTATTTTGAGTTGTTTTTTTTGTTTTGTTTCATTTTTTTGTTCCACTATCCACCGTTAACTGGACAGGACGGCTTTGAAATATGAGGGAAAAAAAGAAGAAGAAGAAAATGAACCACGATGAAACTGTGCCAAATTCAACAGACACAAACGCCTTGAGGCACAAGAGACTTTTCTAAGTATTCTAAGGATTGACTTTGTTGTGCAAACCAACTACGTTGTAGGAAACTCTCCATAAAACTCACAAAAATGAACAGAAGCTATGACTAAATATATATATATATTTTTTATAGACTCATCTATATATTTAGGATATCTAATAAATACTTTTGGTGATAGACATAGAACTCTTTCTGAGAACTATTTACATTAAAAGGTGTACATTTGTCCAGAAATAATAAATAGCTATGATGGCAAGGCAAAGGATTGTTTTTTTCTGTGGTTTTTAACATTTTAGTGCTTTTTAAGAAGAGAAAACACAAAAAACGTTGGGCCTCTGACTAAGTGTTCCCGCTAAAAAAAAAAGAAAACCCCAAAAAACACCCTATCTTGACCCAAACTCAACCTTCATGTAATTAACGTGACTGCCCACTTTCAAAACACACAAAAAATAATAATAATCTCAGTCTCACCAGCTTCTCCTCTTTATGTCATGGAATGTGTTCAAGTCTCTCGACTGCTTTTAGGTAGATGGGCTTTTACCTTCCTGTTAACAGCTGGGGCAGTGAAAGATTATCGTACAACAATGTACTAGCACCTGGCAAAAAAAAAAAAAAAGAAAAAGAAAAACAAAGGTTAATGGCCGTTGCCCGTTTACGGGGGCGGGGAGAGAAAAAGGGGAACGCTGCAAAAACGCCACCGTCGTCAGAGAGACGCAGAACCCATCAAAACCCGCAAACATCTTCACAATCTCGCATCGTTTCGGTTTTTTTCCTTCTCGCTGCGAACGGCAGAAGTGGACGTAAAAAAACAAATAAAAAAATAATCACAAAAGGCGCCTGCCATCTAGAGCTTCAGTCACCAAAGGATGTATTGCTGCCGGCTCAGATAGTTTAAACTCGACGCGCGGTCGGTCTGGTTTAGCATCCACAGAGTCTGCCGACTGACATGTTTCACAAACATTCACTTCATCTGGGAGGGGGCGGGGCTTTACAAGAGACGGCGTTTGAAAAGGATGACAGTTTTTGTTTACAAAAGGAATTTCAAGTGCAAGGTACCATGCACTGATGTTTTAGTGGCGAGAGGGGCAGAAAAACGGGCCCCACTTCACCAAGGACAGGTCTCACAACTGGGAGAGATGGAAATGTGTATGAGTGTGTTTATATATATGTGTATATATGTGTGTGTGTGATACAAGAGAATAATCTCTTAGAAGTGCTTCCCATGGCTCTTGAGGCGTAGAAAAAGAGGCAGTGGGACATTGTGTGGTAACATTCTCTGGCTGAAAGTTGTGTTTTTGGAGGACGGAGAGACGAAAAGGGGGCGGAGTGTCTTTCAAATCCCACTCGTTTGATTGGCACAGAGCAGAGAGGAGCGGAGCGGGCAACGCCCTTAAGACTGACCGCTGATGATGATGAAGAAGAAGAAGAGCTGAATGTGTGTGGGTGTCTTTGAGCTGCTGCAGTCTGAGTGGAAGTCAGAGTGCAGAGGAGAAGAGGACGGCTGGGAGGGACTAAGGGGGCGACGTGAAGGGGAGCGAGATCTGGGCAGGTAGAAGCGGTGAGATGCAGATTTTGGGTGGAGGTGTGGTGGGTGGGTGTCGGCTCGGTGGTCCGGGACATTTATAGGCCGCAGCCCAGCTGCTTGGCCGTCTCCTGAGTGTCCTGCAGGCGCTGCAGGCTGGCGCTGGAGTAGCCCTCGTCGCTGCAGCTGCTCCGCAGGCTGCCTCGCTCGTCCCCTGAGTCACTCACGCTGCTGGTGCTCCACTCCAGGTCACCCAGCAGGTAGTCCGTCCCCTCCACGTCCACGTCCAGGTCCTCTGTGGAACACACGGGGAAGACCGACGCGGTTACATGCTGTCAGGAAAAACACTCTGGCATCGTCGGAAAATCAGGAGTTGACACTATCAGAGTCTGCAGTAACAGCATTAGTAATGCTAATCTAGCTAATCGCTAACATATGTGCTAAATAAAGGTTTAAATGTGAACTCTGTCTGAATTTTGTCTTTCAAGGGGCAGTATTATGCATTTTATGGCCACATAATTTTATAATACTGTCAAGTAACTGTTACTTTCAGTTGTTATAAAACTACTGTACAAATACAACTTAAAAGAAACTTCATTTCGTAATTTAACGTCTTGAAATTGAGACTCTGTCTCTTTAAAAACTCCAGCTCTTTCTGAAAATCCGCCTTTAGGAAGTCATTATAACCCTTTAGCAATGTTTTTACCAATGTTGTACCTGGAAGTGGCTTGTATAATGAACTCAGCTGATACAGTGCATTAGAAGGAAAAACTAAAATTTAACTATCAAATTCAGGGATCATTATATTTTGAATGTGTACTTCCTGAAAGGATAATTTATTCGAGCTTTGGGTCCCAATTTGGTTGACGTTAGCTTACACACCAACTAGCTGGTTAATCAGTCGCTAAACACACCAGTTTGTAGACAAAGCTGCTAAACTCCAGTTCTTTCAGCTGCAGTAACAAGACTCAAGTTGGACTTTATCTAATCAGCCTTAATAAAACCTTATTCCTTCAAACCTGGAGCACAGCTGACTCAGACAGTGACTCACTCGCTGTGGTTAGTCCATCAATGCTCACAGGTCTGGATCGGAACATGAAGTGTTAGCAGTCACGCAAGGAGAAATGTGCTGCTTCTATGAAGTACAAAGATGTCAAAATGTACCTCAGCTTCATCTCTGGATGGCAAAGTTTAACCATGTGCCGATTTTTATAAAATGTCAAGTTGTCCTGATTAGCTTCAATTCCAGTTGAAAAGGATATACATCTTTTATCTTTTTGATCAAATAACAGCTGGAACACCTCTAATTCCCCCCCCATGAGGTTAGCACACGGTGTTGCATGAATTTTGTTGGATGGATGCATCAATTGCACCATCCCTTCACCTGACCGTCGGCATCACTTGCTATTATCTCCAGATAATGATATCTGCTCAAGGACCTCCGCATTTTTGTAATCTTGAACATTTTTAACACAGAAACTCTGTGGGCTGCTAATGGACTGCTCTAGCGCCCCCTACCATTGAGCTTAGCGGTTTTTTGGGGGGGGAAATCCCTGACATGTATCAGACTTTGAGCCTGAGTTGTTGGCGCTCACCCTGGTCAGAGTCGGACTTGTCCGAGGAGCGGGTGGAGCCGGTGCTGTCCATGCGGGTCCGCTCCACTCCCAGCTGCTCCAGGCGCCTCCTCAGGTGTCTCCGCTCCCGCTGTAGCTGCTCCAAGGTGTGCTGAGCTCTCCTGTCGCTCTCCTCTAGCCTCTGAACAGCAGGGCAGACAGAAAACGGAGCCCTTTAGGAGCTGCTGATACAGCCGGACCATTTGTACCCTTTACAGTATTCAGAACCTTTGAACTTCTTCAGATTTGCTCACACTGCAACAACAAATGTTAGACTCAATGGCCTTTAGAGGCTCAGCTGTTCTGTGTCAGCTGTTCTGTGAAGGACTCAGAAGTCTGTAGAACATTAGAGGACAAACAGCATCATAAAGACCTGCCTGGACATGGCCATTCACAAGCTTAGCAAGGAATGTGAAGTAGAAAACTAACTCTGCTCCTCACCCTGAACCTCCCCTAGTTTGTCGTGTAGAGATGTTTCTCTTCAGGTGGGAAAGGAAAGCTGGTCAGGGTCGACTAACATCCAAAAGTTGGAACGGCCTGGTGTAATCTGACTCAAGAGTCTAGAGAGGCAAGACTTAAAATGGAGGTTCATAGATGCTCTCCATCTCGTCTGACTGAGTCTGAGCTGCTCTGAAGACAAGAAAGAGTTAAAATCTGAGTCTCTAGATGATCCAGGATGTTGGAAAGACCTTCTATCGGTCCATCACATAAAATCCCGACAATTGAAGTCAGAGCTTGTGAAAAACAAGCATGATTGACGGAATGAATGTGGTAAGCTAAACAAAACAAATCCACAGATTAAATGTGTGTTCTCTTCTCAGAATTGTTGTCCAAGTGACAAGGTGAGGTCCAACACATTCACATCCAGTGGAGGAGCACTGCAGCCTTTGCTATGATGCTCCACTTCATATACAAGTAGAGATACTTAACAGAAATTGCTTTGGGTTCATTTCAAATGTGATGGACAAGGAGACGGAAACAACAGATGGAAAGGTTTAAAGGAAACCAAGGAGAAGAGAGAAACAGGGATAGGAAACAAGACAACAGCCTAGGAAGTCTGTTTCTACACCTGCAGAAAGAGACAGAGAGAAAAAAGAAAAGCAAGAAACCATAGCAACAAATAAATGCGCTTAACTTGTATTAGTACCTTTATATGTTCTTTGGCCTTCATCAGCAGGCTGAGGGTGGTGTGCCTGTTGGCATCTGGTCCCAAAGGAACAAGAGACTTCAAGCGCTCCAGGCACAGCCGTAGATGTGCCCGTCTGGAGAGAGAAGACAGTGACGTTAAAAATGGGGAAAAAATGGTTGAAGCAATCAACCCAAACCATTTCCTCCTCACAGAAACAAGAGGCAAACAACGGCAGTGCATTTGGGAAGTATGCATTTAACAAGCAGCGTCCACCGTTAAACCTTGTGTGGGCTGAAATATTCTTGGATTGCGCCACTTTAGCGCGTTCTGATCCATACTGCCTGCTGCACGTTACTCTCCAAAGCGAGGCCGGCTACGCTCTTCAGAAAGGACACATGGGATGAGAAATCCACCTCCTCCGCAAACGGTGCCAACAGGCGGCATCGTGGCTCAAGTTGCTCGGCGCCACGAGCTGATCTGAATGATTTTCAGCTAAATATGGAGCCGCTTCCTCCCAGCCAGCAGCGTATTACTACGACGCACGACTCGGGAACATCGTTTTGAACATTCAGTGATAACCGTGCCCACACACACACTGCAGTCATTGTTCAGAGCATTGTTCACAGATTCTGAACGGCCCCAAAAAATATGGAACAACCAGTGGGAGGATGTTCATTCATCAGATTCACTGTGAAGAGAAGCAGCGTTCTTACACTTCCAAAACACGTTGATGTGATATTTTTATCAATGCTCTCTCTACAAGAGAAGAGCAAAAGCGTCGCATTTATTTGCTTTTTTATATATATAGATGTATATATGGGTGTAGTTAAGTAGTTCGGTGTCGCATTTATGAGCTACTATATGATCCAGGGCAGCTTGCTCCAAGAGCGAGTTAATTATCCCCGCTGTGTAATAAGTAGCAGATGTTTCTCAGTGTGCCTTTGTCTATTGTACGCTGAGTCTTTAGTTAAAAAAAAAAATCTCATCCCAACTATTTTGATGTCCCTTTTTTAGTCACGCATGCAACACTTTCTGCACTTCTTGATCTAGTAGAACAATGGACAGCAGACAAGGAGAACTTCCTAATTACTGAAAGTATAACATCATAGTCATAGTAAGCTTTCATTTGTGGTCCATGACTTTCTGCTTCCTCTGGTAAGAATGATGTACAAGAACCAAACAAAGTGGAGAGTGTGGTACAAAAAACACCCCAAACATGTAATACTCAATGTTGGAGTTCTGGCATGTTGGGGTGGCCATGTCTCCATAACAACCATTAGACACTAACCACAACAGGTTGTTTGGGAGGCATGTGACAAAAAATCATTTCTCTTCCCATACATATGAGACTTTTGAGCTCAACAACAAATATATTTATTGTTTTTAATCAGTTATTTAGGTTATCTAACCACCAGTTGGATGCAAAGTTTTATTCTACCCATCCAGCTTTTAATCGTTTCAGGGACTCCAGATCCTTTATGGACTACTTCTTTAAAAATGTGGACTGTGGACGCCAACATTAGCACTGGGGACGTCTGTGCTGCAGCTACATGTTTAGCATTTTAGCACAACTTCAACACAACAGTAGTATTTTCCAGAGTCCCATCAGATTGTTTTTCGTTTAAAGCAAAAATGAAACCCCAGGTGGAGCCAGTAAGATCGGGTTTATCATCCATCGCTGTTTGCAAATGTCACATATGCATCACGTTTGTAATTTTTCTACAAGAAAGCCTCCAGGAGTAAGAGAGGAGGTTTGGTTGCCTCATGCAAAAAGTCCAGAGGGGACTACTTTTTATTTTTACATACAAAAAGAAAAAAGTTATTAATTACACGATAGTCCCAGCCCTAATTTGAAGGCATCCTTACTGATGACGTAGAAAAGTATTATCACCACTGTATAAATCTTTTTGCACTTCCAAAGGCTTCTGGTTTCTTCCTTTTCCTCTCTTTAGCTGCAAACAAACAAACAAAGATAACCACTTCTGCTCCACTCACTTTCAGACCAGAAAATGCTGAGCAGCATCAAAACAAGACCAGCAAACGGATCAACCCTGAAACCCTGAGACCACATGTGAACAGATCAGTGAAGCAACCTCCCCGGTTCACATTTACATTTCTCTTCCCCGATGCGTTTCCTGCTCTCAGTCTCCCAGGTCAGGACGCCTGCTGCAGTTTGGTGCATGGAGTTAACCACTTGATCCCCACTGTTACACAACACACACCTCTGGCCTGGCTGGGAGTGTGTACGTGTCTGAGTGCTTGTGTTTGCCTGAGCCAGTGTGCCCCACGTACGTCAGACTCGTCCTGACAGCAGAGAGTTTAAATGTTGCGTTTCCGCCCCTCGTCCTCTACGGGCGGCTGAAGGCCTGGCACGCCGCCGCCGTCCGTGTCAGAGTTATTCAAATCGGACACAATGACAGATCTACAACCGGTTTGAATGTGGGCAGAGGAAGCGTTTAATTATATTCTCAACCCTTTGCGCGGTGTGAGAAGCTTTTGCACGCACACACAAACTCACGGATGTAGAGCTGCAGTCAACAGCTGAGAACAAGCGTCTGCTTCTCAGCTGACTCCGTCCAAAGGGCGTCCAAAGTGCCATTACATAACCTGCCGACGTCCCCGCCCAGGTTGTTCTGACATAATAAGGGCTCAAAGGGGCAAGCTAATGTTTGCTAAACAACGCTACCGAGCAGCAGACTCGTCAGGTCACAGCCAAGCAACACGGCCGCCGCGCTCTGCGCCTTATCGGCGACAGGTTATTCAGGTTTAGTGTGTCAACGGGTGAGAGTGTTCTTCTCAGCCTAAAGACGGAGCCGGTTCCAAACTAAAAGTTGAAAGTCCGGCCTCTTCGTCACCCTGCAGCTGAAAATAGTTAGTCTTTTGCCCTCAGAACCACATGTAGGTCAGCTGGAGCCCTCTGGCCCCCGACAGCAGTAAATCACCTCGCTGTCCTCGCATTCGCCCTCTGACCCGTCAGAGCCGGCATGGAGAGACTTGCGTGCAAGTAGAAAATGCGCTGCTGATTGGAGTCGGGTTACGGCCGAAGTAAACACACACAAACATACGCAGGCAGGCTACAGTGTCTGAGAGCAAGATTCGGAATTGGTGTCAGGCGATTTGCCCGCACTACGACGTCTTTCCGACTTGGGATTTCTGCAGGATGTTGGAGGCAGGAAAAGGTTCAGAAAGTTCTCCACGGGGAGATAATTATTATGGGGTTTTTTTTTAATCAGCGGTTGGGAGATATTTGCGTTCGACCAAACTGTCCTAGACAGACACAGAGCAGAGGAGCTTTAGCCCACTGGGAGGAAACATTAGCATGGATCCTCCAGCCGATCAGCTGAGCTGCTGCTTTGGATCAACTATCCCTCTCAGATTTCTGTTCATATAAAAGTCGACAACCTTCCTGAGCGCTGTCTTCCGTCACTGAAGCTGTCACGTGGGACTGCTTTCATTAAGAAACTGCTATAACTACAGGTTTTCTTTACGTCAAACAAGACATAAGCTGAAAAAGCAAACGCTAGTTTTCTGCATCAGTTGTGCAAATTAAAAGGAGGAAACAAGAGTTTTGATTCCTGTGACGTAACCAGCAGGAGGTGAAAGCAGTAACTTTAACCTCCCACCACTTTTTGTCCAATCTGCCAGAAGTTAAACCTCTCTGAAGACTAAATAAATCTTGACTTAACTTGTACCATGCACTGTTTAGTGATGTTCTTGTTATATAAATAGGACTGCCATGGCAACAAATGTTGCCCAGAGGTTATTGTGATAAACGATAATATTGTTGTTTCGAGAACATTTTCAAGTAATGTAATGACAATGACACAACAAAGCAAGTACAGCCTGTCAAACATCAATAAACTTCAAATTCTAATGAACATTTAAGACTGGATCTGGAAGACATTTTAAATATCCAAAATATACAAACAAAATAAATAAAATGAGTTATAAAGTCTCTGGAAACAAAAAAGAGCTGGTTGAGAACTAATCACCAGACCAAAGACTTTTGTCATCCAAAGTTTGGTAGAGAGAGAAAAAGAGAAAAATGATAAATCAATAAAATAGAAATGTTTGAACTTGCTCTAGTTTATCATGAGATTAATCGATTTATTGCGTATTGTGACAGGCCTATATATAAGGATTTGCAGGCTGTTGCTATGTTTTGTCTTTCTTTTCTCTCTTTCTGTGGGGTGTAGAAGCAGACTCTCCTCTCAGACTCTCTCCTCCGTTCTCATTTCCTCTTGTCCCTTTGAACTGTTTCCCTTTTCTCGCTTTCTTTTCCATTTCCATTACATTTGAAATAAACCCAAAGAGATTCCCAAATAAAGTTTTGTACATACATCAAGTGGAGCACCAGAGTGAAAGTTGTAACACTCCACTTGTGAAAGTAAATCTGTTGAGCATCACCGTGCTGCTCATTCTGAGTGTTACATTGCTGGGGCATGTAAAAAATAATTTAAAAAAAGATGTTTTTTGATCATTTTCTGAGTTTCCGATTTCGCAGGTGGAAAAGTGACACTTTTAAGCTGAAAATGTTGAACCTTTGAGTCAGACGTTAACTTCAGTGTGAGAGTTGAGTGAAGCTGTTTTAAGCTAGCCTTTCAGGAGTTTATCAGGTGAATGATGTTTGGTGCGTCACGATGCCAAGGGCAACAGCCGGCGGTCTGGTAACAGACGACTGATTCCCAAGTCGAGCCTTTAACATATAAATAAACATCTTCACCCAATGCAAGCCATCCAGTCTGCCTTCAGCACTGCCCTGTTTGCACATTCACAACCATTTAACAATTATCTTTGAATCTTTAAATACAATTCAACATGCAAATAATTGATCTGGTTTTAATTATTTTAAAGTTGATTAAAATGCTGAATTCAAACCATTACATGTATAAATATGCATTTATGTTCTAAGAAAAACATTCACTATGCAGCGAGTCAAGTAGGGAAACGGTGTCGTTTGCTTTTCCTTTCTTTTTACCTGAAATGACCAGCAGTCATAAAATGTAACTTTCTTTAGAGAGTTTGGCCCTGGTTATGAAATGAAAACAAAGGTGAACACATTATTAAGAGTCATAAATAGCCTTCGATCTGTGTTGGCTATCACATCAAGCGCACTGTAATTGACTCTACGTCTGGTCTGGAGTCCAAGTCAAGTCTGAAGTGTTTTTTTCCTTTGCAAAATAAACGCAAATCAAGTTCACGACCGAAAACTCGAGTCATCATCTCTGCCAGTAGGTGGCGTATCAGAGGATTACATACTTGTCTCAAATAACTAATGAAGAATTGTTAAATGTGTCTGCTTTACTTTTGGTGTCACTTAAGTGTTAATTTCCAGAATTGGCTTCAACTAAATAAAAAAATAAGACCAACAGAGGGTTAGATAAAAATGTAAATAATGTTGCTCTTCCCTTAAACTACTAAACAACAGAAAAATGAAAAAAACCCAACTGTCTTGCACGGCCCTCTGTGTCATGTTGATGGGAGATTTACGATGTGGTAAAGTGTGCAGGTCTGCTCTTGCATGTTGAGGGTTGTTTTTTTTGCCAATTTTGCTTGAATATAGTTTGTAGGAGACAGCTGCCTATAAAGATTAATGTGTGGTGCATGTCTTGCGAATTGCTGCGGTAATTCACACAACATGACTTGGATTGCTATCTAGACATGAGTAGATAAAATAAAATGCTAAAACTAGAAGATTTTTGGACATTCTAAAGACTAGTTTGCCCAGCCCTCCGTCTGAATTCCTCAAAGTTTGTAAAGATTTAAAGCAACCAAAGGAGTAAACGATTGTTTCACTTAAGTTTACACTGAAGGGAAGAAAAAAAAATCACATCTGAGAAGCTGAAACAGATAATTAGTGAGCTTTTTCTGTTCTAAAAATCGTTATCCGACTCTCGTGATAGTTTTGCATAATCTGAAGAGATTCTACATGTAGTAATGAGGTGATAAAACTGTGATTTTCTGAATTACTTTTGGTGTTCGAACAAGATTAGCTCCTAAGCCAGAGGAGATGGTGAGTCAGCTGATGAAACAAAGACACTTCATGTATCTTTTGGGTGTCAGGAGGCCACGGCGAACAAATGAAGGTTCAGTCAGCAAAAACCTGCTGCAGCGCTCAGCCTAAGGCGTCACTATAACAACCAACCCTGGTTAAGATGGGGCTCTTTTAGTCAGAGGGCGAACACTGAGAGTTCTTGTTCTGTCTCAGGACAACACCTGATTTGCTGTTTTACTGAGGCCCGAGGCTTGGATTACAAAAGCCTTGTAAACCTCAGGGGGTTTTTCCTCAGCAAACTGTTCACTAGATCCTGTAAGCAGAGGGAGAACCAATGGAAAAAAGCATGAATTAGTTTTACTAAAGAGTTTAAATAAATCTGCATGAGGATTTTAAATGGTGGTTTAAAACTTGAATGAGTTTTACAGAGCCTATTTACAGAGAGTATTGTGTTTTATAATGTCACTTTAAGAGAGCATGAGGGAACTAGAATAAAGTCGGATGACAATAAAGTCGCAATATTACAACTTCATTCTCTAAATCTAACTTAATTCTTTAAATATTATGACTCTATCCTCATATTATTACAACTTTATTCTCATTTTATTTTGACTATTCGGGTAATTTCATAGCCATTCTTGAATGAGTTTATTCTGTTAATATGACTTCTCATGATAGTATGATTTAATTCTCTTACAAGTTTATTCTTGTCATGACTTTTTTTAGTTTTGTTTAATTTTTATTTGTAATGTTATAACTTTATTCTTGTAATTTTATGACTTTAGTTTTTGAATAGTTTTAAAGATGGCCGTCAATGTGATGCGTTAAATCACACTCGGAGGATCTTGGTAAAAACTCTGTTGATTAGATGTTTTCCAGGAATCATAACTCATAGTGTTTTGGGGTGAGCTGGGTACCATGTGAAGATGCTCCACCAATAACCAAGACATGCAGAGACACACACACCACACACACACACACACACACACAAAGATATGAAGACTTTATTACTCACCTGTTCTTTTCCATCTCATTGTGTGTAGATCTGCAGAGGTAAACAAGACAGAAGGAGAACGTGAGCGAAAACAAAGCTAATATAACAAAGGCAGTAATTATGCAGGTTGAGTAATGACTTCTATGTGGCACTGCTGCAAACCAGGACCTGAATGTGGAGGAGTGAGCGCCCGAGAAAAAAAAATGAAAATAATGGCTGTGTGGGAGTGTAGGGGTTGTCTAAAAATAAATAACAAAGACAGATTTCAGGAAAGATGAAGAAATATTCTGACGTGCAAGCTGGTTTATAAAGGCTTTGTTTCCCTCCAGGCCTTTACATGCTGAATTTATTCATTTGGATTTTAAGTTGGAAAATACCAAGTTTTACAGTCAAAAACACTAGAACACTAGAAGTGCTCAAAAACACTAGAATTTAAACAGAAATTTGTGGTTTTAAAAAAAAAATCATACAAAGGGGAAATAATATGCATTTTCCAGGCACAGAGTGCCATTTTATCAAGTAACCATGTGTATATTGTATATACCAAACACGACATTTTACTTTGTAATGTAACTGCTTGAAATTTGGGTCTCTGTCTCTTTAAGAAGCTCCTGCTCTTTCTGAAACGCCACCTTCAGGAAGTCATCACATGGCTCCTCTGGTAACCTGTTAGGTTAATATAGGAGTAACAGAAGCTTTGAACTGCAGCTCTGGGGAGGAGCTTCATTCATTAAGGCGGAGCTAGGTCCACCCAGGCATCTTGTTCAGCTGAATGGTTGCCATGGAGATTAAATGCTTTCTCAAACATGCATGAAAGAATCAAAGCAACACTCCAGGTTTGTTTTTGATTAGGGAATAATATTATAACGTGATGTAAATCTAAAAAGATATATATATTGTTTTTATATTAGTAAATGATACTGCCTCTTTAAACAAGGAAAAAAACCTGATCATGCTATTTTAATACCAGAAACAAACTTTATGGTTGTTTTGAATAAATACACTAAGTGGGAACTTTAAGGACCACCTTTACACACCGACCCATAATAAAGGGAACCAGAGGGTCCACACTGCGTTCATAACCTGAAGGCTGGTCAGTGGAAGATGCCACTCAGCCGTTCATGTTGCCAGATCCTCCAGTGTACATGTTGTCCTGATCAGCGTGGGGGTTGGATGAAGCACAGCAGAGGTAAAATGAGAGATGGAGGTGTGTTGATGGCTAGCTTTGCTCCTGCATTGCAGTGGTGCATTCTGTCGCAAACTCAAACGCAAACAGAGTAGATGCAGAGTATGGAGGTGATGAGGGGGGAATATACTTTTGAAAAGGACAAAAAAAAACAACTAACTAACCTGAGAGTAAACAGTATAAAGAAAACAGCGAGCTCAGCTCATCCACCTCCACCTGACCTCTGATCTCCTGTCCCACCACGACAAAAATAACCTCTGCATTTTCAGCTGTGCTACACCCCACTGCCACCGACTTAAGACACTCATTCAAACTTTGACATCAAGGAAGGATATTAACTTCCTGTTAGGAATAACGCATTTAAAGCGCCTAAAAAAAATTGCAGCAGGGGGAAGGGGGGTTAAAAGGCTGTAAGTGAAGCCTGTTCTCCTGATGTGGCACAGAGCTGCTTGTGTGGGCATCATCATGTTTCAAGCAGCCACTCGGGGGTGCTCCGTTTCTCGCCCGGCCCTCCTCCTCTCCCTCCAGGACAGTGTGCATTCCTGCACAGGGCAGACAGCCACGGGTGACATAACAGATCTGGCAGCGAAGGGATCCTACATATTCAGGCTGGATTTTTGGCTCTGGAAGATGTTTCCTCCTGCCTTGGTTCCTCTGTTGTTTGCCCCCCTGGTTCCCACCCCTTTCACACGTAGCAACCACAGCACTACGGCACATTTAAAATTAAGCTAGCTTGCGTAATTGTTTGAGCTGCGAGTGTTTGTGATGTTTTACTGTAGATCAAGGATGATGCAAAACGCACATATATTAGTAAAGCTTTACTTTACTAATATAAATAGCTAAACATCAAAAAAGATGCTGAGAAACCTGCTAAAGACTGACATTTTACAATGAAACCATTGATTGGTCCCAACTGGTGTTTCTTGATTGGCTGGTTGTAAAATAAAAATCAAAGCGTGTTCGAAAAGCAAATCCTAAGACTAAAAGTTGTTCCCAGTGACGTCATTTTAAGAAAACTCTTTGAATTATTGAATTCTAATTTTTTTTTCTTTTAGAATTTTTACCTCGTTTAACTTAAAGTTATTCAAAAAGTGCTTTATGCCTAGTTCACATGGCAACATCTTCCCCTTCAGACAATCTTAAGGATGCCATGATTATCAGGATGCTTCTTAAAGGGGCAGTATTATATATTTTCTAGGCACATAGTAACTATATTACCTTCAAATATGACTTAAAAAGAAATTTACTTTGTAATTTAATGCCTTAAAATTGGGGTTCTGTCTCCTTAAGAAGCTCCTGCTCTTTCTGAAACTCCACCT
Organism: Micropoecilia bifurca; assembly: GCA_903067075.1. Taxonomy (NCBI): domain Eukaryota; kingdom Metazoa; phylum Chordata; class Actinopteri; order Cyprinodontiformes; family Poeciliidae; genus Micropoecilia; species Micropoecilia bifurca. Next base: position 5,623 of record CAEGAF010173963.1, on the reverse strand, counting down.
TCAGGAAGTCATCACAACATGGCTCCTCTTAACCCCCTAGCAACGTTTTTACCAGCTTTTCACTGAGAAGTAGCTCCTATAATGAGCTTAGTAGACACTCAGTTCCACCTGATGTTTGCTAATTGACGCTGGCTGGTCTGAAGGAGCTGGGAAAGAGTGGAAAAGTCGTGGGTATTGGAGGGCTGCTCTGTGAGGTGGAGGCTTGGAAACCTGCAGCTCTGAGGAGGAGCTGTGTCTCGAAGGCGGGGCTAGATCTACCCAGGCGTTTTGCACTGCTGAATGGTTGCCATGGAGATTAAAGAACATTCATGAAAGAATCAAAGCAACACTCCAGGTATGTCTTTGATGGGAGAACAACATTAGAGCATGATGAAAGCTCAAAGAAGCTTTACAGTGCCAACACTGTATTTAAGCCAGGCTTTCTAAATGACTTATTCCCTCCACTGATAATGATTTAAATTCAGAAAAGTGAATACAGAAGAATAAGGAAGCACAATAGCAAAACAAACACAGAATGAGAAGCTGAAGTCTAACTAGGTCAAACTTATCCTGCTAATTACCACAGAAGACTGAAGCAGCAACAGTAATTTACCTGCAGTCGTCACTGGAGGATGTTTAGCAACAAACAATGACTAAATAAAGAAGTCCCATAGCATCCACTGCACCAAATTCTGTTGCAGCTTTTCACATTTCAGCCAATGTGTTTTCAGACCCTGACAGAAAAAGATTAAACTAATCAAACTAAATTAGGAAGAACTGGAAGATTCAGACACAGCAAAAATAATTCACCAGCTCCTCTGTTTAGTATGACAGCATATTAGAGCCACACACCAAGAAAAAGTCATAATAATTTGAAAATAAAGTTGTACAAGAAAGTTGAAATAAAACGGGAATAAAGTTGTACGAGAATAAATTCAAAATAATGAGAACAAAGTCACAATGTTACCAGAATAATGTAACATGACTTTATTCCCGTAATATTATGATTTTATACTCTTACAACTTCATTCTCGTAATTTCCTTTTTTGTATTTTCGTAGCGTGGCCCTAATACTCTACCATGCTTTCTCCACTTTCCTGCACAACCAGAACGGCATGAGCTCTACGGCGTTTGGTCGGAACACGCCTGAATCTGGATGCAGGGTGGGAGTTTGCTTTGTGTGCAGTGGAAGAATCTCATGTTCTCCACAGACGGCCAAAAGCCAGGGAACAAGGCATGAGAAGATGAAAGAAGAAGGAATATCAAAGGGAGGGGAAAAGAGACAAGGGCCAATCACAGCAGCAACATTGTGATTCCCCTTCCCCCTGTTATTCACACATCCAAACAGTCGGGATGCAACAGAAAGCTGGGAGGGCATCACATGAGGCCTTTCAATCGCAGTGCAACGGGCTGAACGAGAGTTCGGACCGAGCGGACAAGAAAGTCAGAATCTCATCTAGAAACCAAAGCAAAGAGACAATTAGAAATTCGTGAGGGTAAACGAAGACGGACCTGCGGCTAATCCTATGTTTCACGCTTGCCGTGTCTGAAAAGCAGCTGTGGCTCAACGTGTTTGTACACGATCCGAGCTGGAGGCGCACTCCGTCTCTTTAGGCGTAGTGGGAGTGGAAGACCAAATCATTTTGTCACCATCAGACAAAACACAGACTCATGCATAACGATCAGCCTTTATGTGACACGATGCACCTTATTGGCGCTTCTTGAACCATTTATGTTTGGCAGATTAGTTAATTGGGACTCCTTAAACACCTGCTAGAGTTTAAACAGCTGCTACGCTACAACCTTTTTGGGAAAAGAGACATAAAAAAGGGCATATGTATGGAAGAAAACAATGCCGTGTTTATAAAAAAAAAAGTTGGGATGTTTAATCTCAACTCTGGCCTAAAAAGAGAGAGAGAGATTTCCAAGTCAAGACGAACTCCAACAGCAAACACTGATGTACAATAAAGGAATGTACAACACATCCCATCTGTGCAGTGTAGTACTGTACGTACCACTCAGTCTAAAGGACACGTCTTTACAGTCTGTTTGGGTTGTTGTTTTGGGAGAAGCACGATTAGATAGTTAAATCCTGATCCTGTGACTCTTTGTTCTTTAATGCATTTTTTGTATTGTGGTGAACCTTTTCTAATTTGATTTTTATTCTTTTTAACTGTGACTTGATATGCTCCTTTTAGAATAAAAAATAGAAGCTTTTTATTAACCATTATTATTATTAATATTATTATTATTACTCTCTCTTTTTAAAAGGAGCTTGCTAAGTTGTCTGTATTCCTCTTAATATATTGACTTCATATTGATTTTACCTTGACAGACAACAGACAGAAACTAGCCTTTCAGGCCAAGTCTGGCATTTTTTGTGATGTGCATTATTCCTTTTTAAAATAAACCACAACAGCAGCATTCTGTTTTTATGCTCTAATAATTTGGAACAAACTTCCAGAAAACTAAAAAACTGCCAAAAAAAACAGACTTCCTCTAAATCAAGGCTAAAAATCTGTTTAGAAAATCTGTTTAGAGCTGTAATTAATAATAACCAGAATTTGTTAATGACAAAATACAATGTGTAAAAGCATAGGGTTTCCCCCAGTGGCAGGCCACCAGGCTTTAATTGGGCTACCCAACAGGCCAAGGGTCTTATTTTAAATAGATTTTTTTTTAAAAGTAACAATGATAGTAAAGACGGATTAATCTAGGTTTACAGTTGATGTATTGAACTCCACCTGCCCATTGACCTCGCATGCTATTATTTCCAAATTATGATGCCGACTTGTGCATCTTTTAACACAAAGACACAGTAGGCCAATAGAGGACCACCACCGGGCAAAGCAGGTTTTCTGGAAACCCTGAATCACATAAACTGCTGTAATATTATTGAGTCTGGACTTGTTTCAGCAGGACAGTTCTGACTAACTGTTTCTATCTTTCATCAAAATAAAGAGAGTCATGTAAGATTCTGATTGAACATAATCTCTTAACAAAATCTGAGCTATCCTTTTAAAGAATCAAATTCTTGTTTTTTGAAAACTCAGTTCAACTCATCAGTTTTGTTCTTTTCTGTCATTATTAATTTGTTGGTCAATTTCTACCTCCATTTCATCTCTTCCTTCTTTTGTTTCATTCATCTGCCCAAACTATTTCAGTTTCTTTATTCCTGTTTGAGACACATTAAAAAGATGGAATAGGACCAAACTAACAAAAAACCTTCACAAAAAACACAAAACCGTGAGTTCTAGGGTTTAGAAAAACCCTCCACTGAAACCACCTTTAATCCTGGAACAATACCACCCTTTGTTCTCAAACAGACACAGCGGTTCAGGATTGTCCTGTACATTATGAATGAGGCTCAACAGGTAAAGAACATTCTGTACGTGTTCTTGGAAAGGATCATGAAACTGAACCAAACTTCAGCTAAGCATCGTACACGGACGCAGGTCAGGAAGACCCAAACCTGGTGGTTTTAACGTCCAATGCTCGGTTCCCTGAATCGGCCTGGAGTCACAGGTCGGACCCGGCGGGCCTTGACGAGCTGCTGCGGAATTTAAAGCCGGACTGATGCGTGTCGCTGTCAGAATACAAAACAACGTCTAAAATTACTCCTCCATCAAACTTGGCTTGCTACATCAGCGGCTCTCCATGTGGTTTTCCATCCGCCATCAATGCTGTATTGTTTACGGTTTTGCATGTCATTTCTATGTGTTTTGCAAGCGTTCAACAATAGTTAAGTTCCAACTTTGCATCACCGTGAACACTTCAAACAAAAGTCCAGATTCTTTTGGTGCAAGAGGATGATATTTTGATGACCAAATTAAACTAAAAAGTACCAGTCTAGGACTACAAGCGTTAGGGAAACACTAAGTGGAGGCAGCACAAGACAAAAACAGTCCAAAAATATATTGACTTTAGTCTGCAGCTAAAGTCCTGACTGTGGAAGACTGCAGCTGCAGTCTTCCACAGTCAGGACGCTTTGCTTTCAGAGCAGCTCCACAATAGAGACAGGAAGTGCGACCAAAACTAACCTAATACGGTCAGATAATGCTCAGTTCCACCAGGTGTTTGCTAATTGCTGATGGCTAGTCTGTAGGAGCCGAGTGGGGGTGATGCAGGGGCTGCTTTGTGAGGCCAAAGCCTGGAAACTACAGCTCTGAGGAGGAGCCGTGCCTTCAAGGCGGAGCTGGGTTCACTCAGATATTTTGTACAGCTGAATGGTTGCCATGGAGATTACATCTGGTCATTGTGTTTAACTCTCTGGTTTAACATCAAAAGGCCGGTGTTGACCAGTCTGAGTCCAGATCTGGTTTGAATCCTGTCTAACAGCCGTCAGCTGTCTTTCATATACACATCTGTTTTCTCTCTGGCTATATGCAGATATCATCTCTTTGTCAGCGAACTTCATGTACAGTATAAATATGTATACTTACAAACAGCACACTTACATATTTGACACTATTCTGTCAATATTTTTCCCCCAAATAAATATATTACATTTTTTTCCACACATTGATATTGCTTCCACAATATCACAGCTGATAAAAAAAGAAAAAATATGAGTTAATTTATTATTAATTAAATCAAGTTGAATTTCAGTTTATGTTTTTTTTGTGTGTTTTTTACATATTGTCAATTCTTAGCCTAAGAATTAAGACCAGACAGGTTTGTTCAAAACTAAACAAAATACATAGGTCTAAATCAGGCCAACGTCAAGAGATAACATGTCTAAATGAGGTCAATATGTAGCCTCAACGTGGAAATTAGGCCCATTGCGCAATGGGTTGCGTCGACTTCACAGATGACCCGTCTATATTTCTTCTCTATTCTCATTTCCCTCTTTCCTCAGCCAGCACATACACACTGCGCTTTAGCTTACCTACCATGTAACTTGGAAAGTATTACAATGGAGAATTTATGGACAGTTTATACAGAAATAGATTCATCTGCTTAATACATAAAATGTTATCAGAGTTTCTTCCAGTGTATTTTCAGCCTGGTGGTTCACCAGGCTTTACTTCCAACTGGCCAGGCTAAGCGTTGTTTGTCTTACACATATATATTTTTTCACTAGCAACAGTGACAGCAAAGACGGATTAAGCTAGGTTTAAAGTTGGCGGGCAGGTGCAACTGTGTGCAATCACACCTCACGTTATAATTTAAAATTATGACGTCTGCTCGTGCATCTCTGAATTTTTGTAGCTTTTATCATTTTTTAAACACAAAAATGGTGGTTAGGGCCAATCATGGACTCCTCTATCGCCCCCTAGCACCAGGCTTAGCAGGTTTTCTGGTGGAAACTCTGGTATTATTACTGATTGTAGTTTTCTGGCCGACCACAGATCTTTTAAAAGCCTGATCTGCCGATTCTGATTTTGGTCGATACAGTTTTATTTTGCCTGAAAAGTTGCTGGATATAGCGACAAAGTTGGGACAGTTAATGATTTTCCTCTGCAGATGTATTTAAAATCTATTTCTAGAGGTGCGCCGATCGATCGGTCACCGATCATAATCGGCCGATTTTCGTGAAATCGGTGATTATCGGGATCGGCCGATCATAGGCTCTGTTACCGATACCGATCACCTGCATCTCATTTCTCAGCCTGTCTGTCCAGCTGTTCTCGTCTTTCCTTCA
>CAEGAF010173945.1:0-12963 GCA_903067075.1 Micropoecilia bifurca | reverse complement strand
CCCTCCAGGTCTCACTGTCATTGCCCACGTGAGCGTTGAAGTCTCCCAGCAGAACAAGGGAGTCCCCAGGAGGGGCACTCTCCAGTACCCCCTCTAAGGACTCCAGGAAGGGTGGGTAATCTGAACTGTTGTTCGGCCCGTAAGCACAGACAACAGTCAGAACCCGTCCTCCCACCCGTAGGCGGAGGGAGGCTACCCTCTCGTTCACCGGGGTAAACCCCAACGTATACCTGTAAAAAATAAAATAAAATCTACGCCGACAAACAATCACAGCAGAGACATTGTCATTCTAAAATAAAATATAAAAATACATAATCCCAGAGTTCTTAAGTACTTTGTTTTGTTATAATCACAGCTAGGAGATACTCACATCATCTGTGATGCACAGGTAGATGATTCTATCATGGCAGATGTAATGAAAGAGATAGCTAGAGAAAAATAAAAAAAACGGGTCAGCCTTGACTTGTTCAACTTTGCTGACGTCACCCAGGAATATACTTAAAATCAGATAACATGTAAACATGTTATCTCCAACTCCTTACGACAGAAAGAGCCAGGCCCGGCATTGCTATGGCTGTAACACACAAGGAGTGTTAGCTTACCTGCCGTGACTATAGGTCAGTTTGTTGTTCTCTGAAGGAATTTTGGCCAAAATCTGTTCGGTGACTTCCAGGAAATTTCCGCCGCACCAGGCGTGCTTTGCCAGAATAGTGGTTCCACGAGCCACCACAGCAAAAAGGATTGCCATGGCAACAGCTGGGTTCTTTTTAGCTCTACTATCTGCCGTCTGCAAAAGGAAACAGCAGACAGTTGTTAGAGATGGAGAAAAAGAAATTAACAAGAAAGGATTGAAGAGTATTTTTTTTAAATAGAAAAGCACGTCCGACTGTGCTCCCCGAAAGCATAAAAATACAAGCAGAGTTCACCTCTAAGCTTGTTACCACCGCCTCTTTTGTTTAACATGGATAATGACGAGAATTAAAACCAAAAGCTGATAACGACAGCAGAAAAACAACGAGCTTTGCTGGTGTTTAGCAACATGCAGAGTGGCGTTAATGTGAAAATTAGAGGTTTTAACAAATTGTCATTCCCTCCACAAACAGAAATAACAAAACTAAAAGAGATACACATTACCTCTTTGTGTCAGTTATAGCTAAAATCCCCCGTTTAGCTCAAATTTCTACATCTGAAAATGTTCCAGCTGCTAGCACGCTAGCTAATCTCTTTCGAGTGAGTTCTGCTTGCAAATTCGCAACACCGGAAACTCGTTTTTATCCCCGGGAAATGTAGTTTCTGCTTCCCTTTGTGTCTCAAACTATTAGTGCTGTACGTTCAATGTTTAAACTACAAATTCCTAAGCTACGTGTGACGTCGTTAAATCGTCACATGTTTTCACATGCGCAGACGTTATGACGGGCCAGAATGCAGGAGTCAATTTTGCCCTCTGAATTATATCTCAGGCTACTTCTAGTGTTGGTAAGTTTTCTACATTATGAAACAAAACTTAAAAAAAAAAAATAATAATTTTTTAAAAAATAATGACAATCAAAGCAAACCCAAAAAGTTGTTGCTATAGTTACTACTTACTACTACATTTCTAGGTAGTCAATGAACGTTTCAGCGAAAGTTTGATAGTTTTGTATAGTCTTTTAATATGAAATTGTGTGAATGAAAAATAATAGATTAAAAAGCTTATACATGTGTATGAATATTAAATGAATAAAGATAAAAGTCAAAATGACAAAAAATTCTAATTAAACAGACCACTGCTTATTTCCACTTATCCTGGCAGGTTCCCGGATGTTGGGGTGCCTGTCTCCAGTGGTGCTACACCTTCGAAAGGTTTGATGAAATATGTGCTAATAAATTACAAACAGCTTGGTAAAATTATGCAATTGTGACATAAAATGCTCCTGAAGTGGCTTAAATGTGATATTTATTAATTGCCATTAATAAAATGTTTAATTTTGCTCAATCATATATAATATAATATAATATAATATAACACATTATATGTTATTATGTGTTATATTATATTATATTATACTATAGTTTATTATATTTATTTTCCATCTCAGGACATCCATAATGTCTTGTTTTCCTCCGGCCTTATAGACTCAATTCCTGATTCATGCTCCATGACCGCAAAACCCTGTGTAGACTTTCAATACTGGTGAATATTATAATAGAGTATGGAAAATAATTTCATTAATGACGCCAAAATTTACTAAGAATTTAGTTGTTTGTAGTTACACCAAGTAAATTTTCAGCTTTTGCAGTTCCAAATTACCTTTATAGGTATACCACAATTTCCGCGCCACACCTGTGGAGACATTTATTCTGTCCATTTGCACCACTAACTACATTTGTCTTGAGCCACCAGGTGTCCATGTTGTAACATGAGATATTTACACAGAAAGATGTTTCACATGTAGTTATTTCTTTATATTTGTATAACGTTTGATGAAATAAGTACCGGTAACATACGTAAATACGTACCTTAGATGTTTTTTTACGAACAGTGCAAGTAACATGCTGCTTTAAGAAAATACAGTAGCTTCCCTCCTGCTCACTAAAACCGCTCAGGTCGTATTTTCTGTATACCGTCCGGTAGGTGGCAGTAAATGCACCTTGAGTTGGTTTACTAATTTAAAAAAGAAGAAGAAGTGGCTGTCCTGGTTCTTTCTGCCTATCAGACAAAGCTGAGGGCTAGAAGCCCACAGGAGCACATTACGGACGTAGTCTAGAAGCATGGCGGGGGAAGGCGAAAAGAAACCGGTGCTTGAAATGGTAAGACGTAGTAAACTCTTATGCTACTTGGTGTTTCAAAAATACGCGAGCTTGTCGTTGTTAAACCCAACTGAGAGACTCTCATTGCATATCGGGAGCCAGACTTAGCATCTTTTCAGCCGCCTGCTCTCCCCTCACGTGCGTAGCCGCAACAGCTAGCAAATATCAAAACAGTCTTTTCCCTTCAACTCCAACAACTATGTAGCAGTTTTTAAGTGCCGTTCAGGGCATTTCTACGTTAAACTGGATTTACTTAGCATCCAAGGAATGTGATAACAAATATGTCTATTTTAAGCCGCTTTTACCTAGAGTTTCCCTCTCCCCCCCTTAGTGTGTTTGTTAATATGTCTAAACATATTATGCATATTAAAATATTCCAGGTGCATATTCCACCTAATTTGGAAGTAAAATAACATGAAGAAAGATGAGTTTGCCTTAAGTGATAACACACATTTAGTAGAAGTGTTTGCTGTGTTCTTTTGTTTTTTTTAATTTAACAATACACTTTACCTGGAGATTTTGTGTAACTACTCCTAAAATGTAGGGGTATTATAACCTAGCTTTTTCTGTTGATGCTTGTTTATTCCTGTTTTGCTGTGACTCCACAGCTGCTGGAGGTGCTGTCAGATCTTGTGAATGACAGAGAAAATATGAGAGCCCATCAGTAACAATAAACTAAATGCATCCATTGTTGGCGACCCTGTATGGTCCTTTTCCTTCAGAACAGAAAGCATGAGGCGTTGTGTAACATGACTTGTCCTCCTGCGAACAGGTCCAGGCTGACGGGGCTGATGACGGCTGCGTGACGTTTGTGATGCACGATGAGGATCACACACTGGGCAACTCCCTCAGATATATGATCATGAAGAAGTCAGTGATGCAAGTTTGTCTGTCTTCTAAGCTCTCATGTGAAAAAGGTCACAAGTTCAAGTTTCGTGTGTTGCACTAACCTGTTTAATAGAATCAGCTCTTGACATTCTGTGATTTGTTTGCTCCGTCTCTGGCCTGTCGGGAGTGATTTAAGACTTTCCACTTGGCGCACCTAAGCAAAACGGTGGTAAAAATCCTTAAGTCTCTCACCTCCAACTTCCTGCTTCCTTCCGTCAGCCCGGAAGTGGAGTTCTGCGGCTACACCATCACGCATCCCTCCGAGAGCAAGATCAACTTCCGTATCCAGACGCGAGGTCAGTGGTGAACCTTCAGTCCGTCCCAGAGCTTCACGCCGCATCCCGTCTCCACAGCCGAGCGAACGTTTTACAAGTTTTTCCAAATCTTGAGCAACAAACTTCAATGTATTTCAGTGGAATTTTATTTATACACAATGAAGCAAAGTTTAAAAAAAAGAAGAAAAAAAATTGCTTTATTTAGTAACTTTTTAGACAAAAAAAAAATAATTTCCAGGTTTTTTAGAGATCAGTAATCAGTCAGAAAACTGCAATTGAAAGTATTTATAAATCATATTTATTTCTGCATCCAAATTGACCGAGCTTGCAGTGTTTCTTGAGGTGTTGCTTTGTAGTTACCAACATTCTGGTTTTATTAAGCAATAAATTAATTAATTCCAAGATTTAATATCTTTCTGAGATAATTAAGGACCGAAATGCTTTAAATAAGACAAACCTTCCAACATAAAAACCTTCTAGTGAGATAAAGTAAATTCATAGAACAGAAAAGAAGCATAAACCCCCTAAATCTAAAATATTTACTCTTACTCAGATGTTAGTTTCTCAGTAAGATCTTACTATCTACAATAGTTTTGTGAAGAATCTGAGTTAATATGAGTTACGACATTTAACTTCCATTTGGATCAATCGATTATTTTTGAATTAGAATTTTTGCAGCAGAGAAGACGGGGCAAGAACTCGAGTCCCTGTCTACGCCAAGTCCAAACAGATTCATCCCAAAGTATTTTGTTACGTCACTCGTAACAAAAGGTTATATCAAATATTGGTTCTGAGTGGCTCATTACAAATGCACACCACACTTTTTAGATCTGTTGGCAATATTGTAAAACCAACGTAAGCCTGTCTTCCTGCTTTACAACCACATAACATCCCAGTAACTTAATGTAATTCTGATGTTTATTTGCATACATGCAGCAACGCTGAGACGGGATTTTCACTCCGGGTTGCAGAGTAAACACTCTGATTGGAGTCTTGCGCATTCATTTAGGTTACTCGGTTGCATAAGAGTGACCAGTGTTGAACTCTGTCATATACTGAACACACACACACTACGAAGAGGTGGAATCTCTTTTAAAAAAAACAACCTGTCTTGTATTTTGTCATTATCAAACGACGGTCCCATCACATGGAACGACTTAATGAAGAAAACATCTTGTTATATATAGCAGCAGGTTTTTGGACTCAGAGGATCATGCCTCCATTGTAGTAAAACACATTTAGCTTCCAGGCAAGTTTTCTGACATCACTGTATAAAAGGCTGCTTCTTTTTTTATATTTATATCTGCTCTCCGCTGTAACCAAAGGGAAAATGGATGAAAGTTATCTCTGTTGACGGGTAATCGATTGGATCGCTCCGTCTATTCACTTCTGTTCAACGAGTCATTTAAACAGTGCATGACAGTTTGCCCTGCCTTGAACCTTTTCATCGTTTTGCCACATTTGGTTTATTTTATGCGTGAAATCTCTGATGTGTTCACAAACTTAAAAAGACGCCTTTCATCCTGATTTCGACCTCCTGAAAGCCTCTTTGTTCAGCTTTTCAGAGTTTCAAGCAGGTTGGATGAGTTTAAATTAAAAATATAAACAAAGAAGTTTTTCTTTTTTGTATCTGATTAATTAAATTTAGAGTTGAAGGGGAAAACATGACTCAAGTGTCGATTAGGGCCTGTATTATAATTCAAATTTATTTGATCTATTTCAGTCACTTTTAATCTCTGCCAGAAACGAGTAAAAAACAAACCAAAAAAACACAGAAATATTTACATTTCTGTCACAGATGTAAGAGTGAAAGTTGGACAAAGAACACAAATTGTAGCTTTTTATACCTTTACTTTTTCCTACATACAGCAAACTATCAAAATGAAGATTTTATAACTTTCTAAATCATTTCTCCAGTTTGTAGACAAACTCTAAGAAAATAGACAATCATAATCGGAGCTTGTTGTATTTGTTTAGCAGATGAGTTTTATACCGTTTCATTGTTTCAGTCAGTTGTCCTCTGATGGTTCCAGGAGGTGTTCCTGCGGTGGAGCCGCTGCGGAGCGGCCTCAACGACCTGCATGACGTTTGCCAACACGTCCTCAACACCTTCCAGGTACAGCCGGGCGCCGTTTGTTGTAATGTTTTCTCACAAAGGAATATAACCAGTTATTTATGGAAAAAAGGTTAACTATGCATCCGTTTAACAGCCTGTCGCCTACGATTGTTTTAGCAATTAATATTCCGATGATTAACTGGATGAATTGATTTGCCACATTCTGCAGTGTTTCTCTTTTAACCATTTACACCATTTTTTTTACATAATATTAGAAATAAGTTAAAAGATGGAAATAATTCAATTAGGTTTTAAATAGGAAAATAGTATTGTGAGTTGTAGCAAACGAAGCATCTGTAACTAAACTAAAACAAAAAATACTGTCTGGTTATCTGTTAGTTTTGGATTAATGATTGGATAGCAAAAAGTAATTAATTTTTTTACAGAATTTGACCAAAGTGAAACTATAACTTCCACCTGAGGACTTCTGGGTACAACAGATTTACAGTTATCTTTCTTTTTCGTCTTAAACTCAAAATGTCAACATATTTTTGCACATTTTAACTTAGTAACTGCTCTGAATATGCTGTTCTTTCAGCAAATGGCCATTTTTTGAGTCTCTATACTCCAGGTAGCGATTAATCAATTAGTAAATTAGCGGACGATTATATATATATAATTCATTTAATCATTTCAGACCAATTTGCTTGCCTGTCTGCCCTTATAGTAAGGTTTAATTTAACTCCAGAAATTATATAATGTGGCATCCCTACACAAACTAACAGGGTGTCATGGCTTTGAGAAGAAGTGAAAAACGTTCTCTTCTCGTCATTAGAAAACCGTTTCACCTGAGCGCGGCCTGTGGACGGCTGTGACGCTACGTCAGCTCCCAACGCGCCACAGAGGCGCTTCGGTGTTTTGTTTTTTTCTGCTGCTGCAGCTTCACCAGTTGATTTGAAGCAGCTCCAGATGATGGCTCCTCCTGATCAACATACCGTTTAGATCATTTGGCTCCGCCGCTGAGTTTAAACGCTCATGGCACAGAGAACCTCAAACTATGTGGCTGAGCTTCGTCTGCTCCTGGTTCACCAGCTGAAACCTGACAGCAGGTTGCAGATTTAATATGTTTTTTTGTCATATATTGTCTTTATCTGAGCGTTTGGCTCAGATAAAGACAAGAACCCTGACTCTTCTTGTTGACTTGCTACCAAGGTTGTAAATTCTCTTTAAAGTATCAGGGAGGATCATCAGTCATTTCTCTGAGTCGGCTGTCAACAACATCGATCCTCTGGAAAGGGCCGACAATCTGGTTGCCGTGGGAATTTTTGTGATCTCAGTCCCTTGGAGATGAAGCAGAAAAGCGAGCTGGTCTGTACTGGTTTCCAGCTTTGGCCTGTAAGGCGCCATTAATTGAGACAGTTACACAAAAATATTCATGATTTTTTCTTTTTACAACAAACATCAGTGTATTGTATGAATATTTTATGCAACAAATTCTTATTCTGGACTGGGAAGAAAATAGATGCCTGTTTTTTATCTGAAGAGTGTGGTGTGCTTTTCTTTTCAGCCATCCCGTACAGAACATTTATCACCAGCTCTCTTCAGAAATCACTTGGTGAAAGGAATCCACGTTTTCAATCCAACTGTTGTAGTTTGAGACTTGGATCAAAGCTTAGTCGTATTTTGGAATGGCCTAGTCAAAGTCCAGGCTTAAATCCAATTGAGAATCTTTAATGAGGCTGTAAACACTAAGGAATCAGGTTTCTCCAGCTACATACACATTGCTTGTTACTCCTCTGTCTGAACATGGTAACAAAGCAAAAAGCTACAAGTAACAGAAACGTTACTGATGCAGAACTTGATGTGGTAATTGACTCTTAACAGAACCTAACAACATAACGTAGAGGGTATTATTAACATCACCAGCTTACCTACAAAATAACTCGGTCAGAAGTGTTGCTAGGCAGTGATACACATCTGTCTTAGCAACAGTTGTCTCCTAGCAACGGTCATCTTTATCATTGGTGGAGCGACACTGCCCCCTATTGGCACCATGTGAAACTGTGATTGGTGATGAATAATATGCTCTTTTTTTATAACCAAAATGATGAAATCTTTCTCATCTAACCCCAAGACCACAACGAGTAAATAACACATAAGATACAAAACAATGTTAATTTACATAGACCATGTCTGAACTTTTATAGATTATAGATTTATAGATTATACATGTGCAATCTTGTGTTTGCATTAGTGCTAATGTGTTTTTATGAATTGACATTATCATCATTTAATTCCTTAGTGACATTTTTTAATCCATACGTGTGTGTGTGGGCTTCAATTTCTCATTTTTGTCATTTATGTTCCTCCCTATCTGCCTGAACTTTTACATGTTTGCTATAGTTCAGCTGGGAGAGGTTAGTCTTTCAGTCACTCACTTTTCTTTATGAACCTATTGGGTCATGGAAAATTATATTGAAGTTCATGGAAAAGTCATGGATTTCTTTTCTACCAGTGGGAATCCTGGATCTAATATTGAAAGGTCACTAGCTGTAAGTGGAAAATCATCATCGTAATTGGCAGAAATAAAGGCTTTTAAATATCGTCAGTGAGTGTAGTTAATTTATATGTGCTTCACGTCACAATAAGTAGACTTTTTAATATCCTAATATATAGAATGGGTGTGTATGACGCTAAACTTTGTGTTTAATAATGTATTTTTTTCAAAATGTGGTCGTATTCAGGCTTGGGAACGTGAGACATTCAGAGTTCAGTAACCACTTGTTGTTTCTGTTGCATTACAGGCGAGAGTTGCCGAGTTTAAAGAAGGCCAGGAGCAACCTATGGAATAAACATCGGAAACCATAAAGATTCAACTTTACTCTACTCCTCAGACGTCCGGGAAGTTTTCATGTCTTAAATATTTGTACAGTTTATTTTTTTTATGTAATCATGTAAGGGACTCATAACTTGCGATAAACACGCATCGATGTTGCGTTTTGTTCCCACACTGCCTGGCTGACGAGTAAAAGCAGTTGAAACTATAAAAACTGGCCTATGAGAGCTCTCCTTCCTTCACTCGGGCGTCGGACTCGTTCTGTGACGTTTCACTTCACAACTCGTGTGACTGTGTTTTTGAACATCTGAATCTCCTGACGGGAGCGAGGAAAGTTCTGGAAGCTGATATGTCCTTATTAGAGGAGGAATGCGGTGCCAGGCTCTTAAACTGAGCCGGAGGGACAGCAGGTCAAAGGAGGGAGGAGGGAAAAAAAGTGTGAATAATGAGCTTGAAGTCAGTCGAGGATAATCGCATCACATGTTCAGAATGTTTCAAAAAAGAAAAGACGACTCGTTTAACAAAATATATGGGCGCTGGAAGATTTTGGAAGAATTTACTGCGGCAGACATTTTAAAGAAATAACGTGTTTTTCTGTCAGAACCACGTGAATCGATCGATACCATTATGTCTGTCAGGTAACAAAGCTGGAGCCAGCGCTGGAAAGATTTCTGTCAACAGCTGGAATCGTGGGAAACTGATTGTTTTATGTTTAATTCTTGTTTAATAGGAAAAATCCTTTTGGAATACTTTGAAGAGAGATTATCTTTTTTCCTCCTACTTGCCTGAATTAAAAAAAAAACAAATCTCTTCTCTAACTCATTTCCTTTAAGTTCATCCATCCATCGTCTTCTGCTTGTCCAGGATCGTGTCGCTGGCAGTAACAAGAGCAGGAAGGATACCAGATTCCAAGTTGTTTAGGCAACAAACGCCTGCCAAGAAGTAAATGTGACTTTCGCAGCTTTTTTATCAACAGTAACAGAGTAAAGTTGTTCGGTCCATCTGGAACTCGGCGGCTTTTGCCTTAAAGCAACAAAAGGAGAAATTAAAGCCACATATTATAAAACTGTTTATTTCTGTATAGTTGAAACTGGAATCTGATTTAGTGTTTTTTATTCTACTTCATCAGTCTGAGATCACTCTTTATGATTTGATTTAAATATAGAAATACACAATCTGTCAGATGTGCTGGAAAAGGTCGCTGAGTCTTTTTTTGTAAATGTTGGATGGATGCATTTCAAACGTTTGTTCATTTTAGTAATTCATTTACTGATTCTCAAATCTGGATAACATTTCTTCCCCTAATCTGAGTAGACAATGTATTTTTAAATCAATTTTCAGAAAGAAATCTATCAAAGTGCGTCACCATAAACTAAAAACAGAACGGTGCAAGTTAAAATTGAGAACTTGGCTTACCAAAACTACTGCGGTTCTAACAGAAACGGGCCAGAAACATACTCAGAATATTTGAACCAAGTCATACAGTAAAAGGAAATATATTAAATTTCATGTTTTAAAGCTGTTTTCTTCCTTGTCAACCTGCAAATAGAAATAACTTAGGTGACCCTGTACAGTGATTGGATGATGTGGTTTCTTACACATCTGGTTTCAACTGTATTTATGTTTTTGGAAGATGTGCATGCTGCTATCAAGGCCATTTTTTCCTTTTTCTTTTTTAAAGCAGTTCTATACACAGCAGGTAACGGTTGCCGCTGATCAGCAATAAATTCTGTTTTATGTTAGAGAGCAAGTCTTTGGTTTGAATAGATTATTTTTTCGGTATGTTTTCGCCGCCATCGGGAGCCTGGAGTCGGTTACAGCCTGGCGCACACGATGACAGGACTCAAAAAACCAGTGTTTGTTTTTCAGAAATAACAAAATCTTACTGATCCTGAAGGGACTTTAGAGTTAAATGTGCCGTGCGAGGAAATGAAATTCTTAAACCTGTCCCAATTTCAAAACAACCCCAATCGGGCTGGAACTGGAACAAGATTTACATCGATGCCTGTCCATGGAGCGGCTCGTCTGTCCCAGGGACCGAGCATCAAGGCAGGGTTCAGGGATTACTTTAACGCCTTACGTTTTTGTTTTTTTTGTGTGTCACAAATTTCAAGATTTAGTACAAGCAAAATAAAGATCCACATTTCGACTTATTTGAAACACATTGTGTTCCAGTGTTTCCTCTTGTCCTTGCAGGGGTTTTCCTCCTTACTGCGACATTATTCGACCTCAGAATAATTTATGGTCCACATCCAGTTGTGTGGGATTTTTCAGATACTCCCTGTAACCCACAAAAGAAAAAAATAAATCTGTTTACTGTCATCGCTAAACATCCAACTTCAAAAGCGGCTTTAATTGGCAGGAAAAACGAAGGAATAAAACTGCACCTGATATATAAAACGTCCTGTGTTTGGTTTCCAGGAAGCAAAGGAGAAAATGCAGAACCCCTCATTTGAAATTTGATCTCATAGAATATTTTTTTTTCCTTAGATTTAATCTTGGATTCTCTCTTCACACAAGCTTCTTCTTGGAATTCGCTCCACAGAGCATGATATCTGGTTGTCATGCAAAATCATTTTATACCCAGGAGATGTAGGACGATTGGATGTTTTTCTCGGATGATTCATGAAAATAGATGGGAACCAAATGTAACTTTCCCCTCAAATGAAAGAAAGATGTAGCCCATTACAGACGTAACAATAGCAAGAGGTTACCGCTCCTGAAACTAAAACTATTTTACTAAG
Source organism: Micropoecilia bifurca (assembly GCA_903067075.1). Lineage (NCBI taxonomy): Eukaryota > Metazoa > Chordata > Actinopteri > Cyprinodontiformes > Poeciliidae > Micropoecilia > Micropoecilia bifurca. The sequence goes on along the minus strand of CAEGAF010173945.1, from coordinate 1,374 downwards.
ATAGGATAGGATAAAAATAGGATCCATGTTGAATATCTGGTCCATCATGTTACTCAAATCAAATTGTGATTAATGACGGTTTTCTAAAATATTTCAGGGTTTTTCAGCCAAGAGATTTCATCTGAAGTGATTAAAAATGACACTTTGTAATTTCTTGTGATAGTCCACCGCAAAGCGGTAATTAATTAAAAAGTGGAACAAAATAAAACCAGTGGTGCACATTTGTACAACTGCTGATTCAATGTTTCGCAAAGCCACAGGAATAACAGCTAGCAAGCCTTTTGTTCATTCTGGAGAGTAAGCAAAACAAAAATCCCTGTCTCTGTCAGATTGGATAAAGAACTAAAGCGTTTACATTTTGCCTCAAACTGTAGAATGTATTTTGGTTTGGACTTTAAGAAGGCCAAAATAAAATACATACATAGGTCTGGCTGTAAAGATAGTTACTGAACACAGACTTATTTCCTCATCTTAAGAAGTATTCACACCAAAAAAGTGAATTTGGTCCCCTTAAAACCCTAGGGCTCAGTTCGGTCGAAGTGAACTCCAGTGCAGTTTAAATGCGGATGTGAACGCTGAGCAGACTGGACTACAGCTCAGGGCATTTTGGGTAAGTACAACCTGCACCAACGCCAGTCTAGCATTAGAGGGAGAAATGACTCGTGATCTTTTAGCAAAGACAAACAAGAAATCCATCAGCCAAATCTGACGCTACTCCATTTTGTTTACGTTTCTTGAAGGAAGTTCCGCTCCATGTCTCATTCAGGAGTTTTTTCTACAGTGGTTCTTAGTCCAGCGCCACCACAGGCGAGGAGGAGAACAGGTTTTTCAAGCGGTTTTGGACCGCAGTGAAGTTAGTTTCAAGTTGGATATTTGATATTCGAGCTCCGGGGAGTAGCAGCGTTTAGGTCAAGGTTGATCCGATTTTTGGACGCTAATTTCGGCCGGCGGTTCTCCACAAATCCCGGCCGCAGCGCCCGAAGATTTACTTAGTCAACAAATTACCGAACCAAACATTCCTGTCAAAGAAATGTTAATCAATGCCTTGAATTGTAACCAACTAACTAACGGTGAGTGCTAATTCATGCTTTTATATGAGACACGATATTATCTATTAAATTTTAAAGTCAATATTTTCAATAATTTTAAAATTAAAAAATATGTTTTCTTCAATAGCTTCCAGGTCAGGTGACCTATATATTCAAAATCACTTTCAAATAATTATACTAGTCTCTATAGATGAGGCACAAACTTGTTTTCCTTTTTTAGCCCATCCATCCATCCATCCATTTTCTTTGCACCCTTGTCCCTTAGAGGGGTCGGGAGGGTTGCTGGTGCCTATCTCCAGCTGACGTTCCGGGCGAGAGGCGGGGT
>CAEGAF010173940.1:0-11320 GCA_903067075.1 Micropoecilia bifurca | reverse complement strand
GTAAAGTAAATAAAGTGAACCAAGTTCCTGCTCTGAATAGTTTGATACCTTTTTAACCTGAACATCTGAAGGAATCACTCTAAGCCTGATGACCTGGTGAAGCAAGCAGTGAGTGAACAAGGTGGCAGTTGGATGTTAAGATACTTCCAGATGAATATCGATTTAGATATATATTGTGATATTGATATTATTATACAGCCCTACTGACAAGTATTAGCAGGTTGTTACCTCACTGAACGCAGTGAGTGAAGATGTCTGCCTGGATTCAAACTTGTTTGATAGAAAACGTCCGACACAAAAAACTCTACATAGAATTTACAAGATTCAATAGTCTTGCTATTTAAATTGCTTAAAATTTAAAAAGACAAGATTAAAACGAATTTGCAAGTATACTATGTAAAAATGTTTGTTGTGTTAGCATAGTTGCAACATGAAGCTATGACATATTTTGTTTAAGCTCATTTGTTCACAAACACATGCCAGCAGGTAAAGGCTGAAAAAAAAATCGTGATCAATCGATAGTTGAAATAATCGCCATCTACTAAGTTATCGATTAATCGTTAACAGACTCAAAACAAACATGTTTGCTTTAAGAACATATTCCGGTGCACTAATTTCGCTAAAACTGTACCAAAAAAAGGCTTAAAAACGCCTATAAATCCGTTAAAATCCAAACTCCTGGGGCATAAAACCAACCCCTACCCGTCTTTGAAGAAGTGGCGCCAGCCTCGTACGCCATGACCCGCTGCATGGCGGCGTGGTCCTTGGCGAACCGTCCGTCCTGCAGCGCCATCAGGTCCCTCACCGTTTTCCCTTTGCCCCCCCACTCCTTGCTGTGGCTTTCCGACATGTCCGACATGCTGTCCGGCCTCTGTTTGTCCTTCAGCTCCTCGTGGCGCTTCCCGTGATCCACGGGACCCGAAACGACCAGACCCATCTGACCTGGACGGCCGTTTAGCGGGTGAACAGCGGAAATGCCGCCGTTCACCAAAGGCACCAGACTGGGAGGAACCGAGCTCGTCCTGCGGGAGCTGGAGAGCTCAGGCGGGTCTTCGGATTTGGGGTAACCGTTCGGGATGGGGAAGCCGTTCGTCTGCCTACCCGCCGGGTAATCCACGCCCAAGCGGGGCGGCCGCTCAGACAGCGGGTAGCGGTCTAGCGTTTGCGGCGGACGCGAGCCCGGGTCCGAGGCGTGGTGGGGCTTCCCCGGGCCGGCAGAGCGGCCCTCCGGGAAGCCATGCACCCGCTTCAGCTGTCTTGTAGCCTCTATAACAAACTCGATTCGGTCGGCGCCCTCATAATTGACACATCCCCGGCAAACGGCCTCGGTGAAATCCCAGATGATTGCCCAAGGCATGCGGGGTAAATCGCACAAATAGCAGGACTGTCTTCTGGAGGCAGCAACCGCCGCGGAAGACATGTTGAAAAAGCCCCGGAGACAACGCAGAACTATCCAAAATGTCCGTCTGTTTCGCTTCTCGCCGCTGGGAAGACACAACTAAGCAGCTGTGAGATTCCGAGTCGTCAGCGGGCAGCAGTGAAGGCCTCTCTTCGGGGCCATTGTTGCGGCGTCTGCTGCGCTCCCAACGCGCGGCTCCACGCTTACTACTCCGCTCCGGCTCCGAGGTGGAGGCGTGACGTCAGCACGACCCTCCGCTAACGCCTTCTTTCCTTGTTTACTCGTTTCTTCGACGACACCTCAGGCGCATGCGCAGTGTTATCAATTGGTGCGCCTCATTTTATTCTTCGGCGAGCAAATCGGGAAAGGAGGAAACTTTATCCATCTGTCCAGCCACTGCGGCGGGACACGGAAGCCCCTTTTCAGGTCCATCAGTGGGAGCTGCGAACCTATTCATTTTGACCATGACACTGATGAGTTGTTTTGGTGTAGAAAGTAAGGAATAACGTCAAAGAATCGACATAACATGATGCATTTCAGGCTGTGAGTGTAAACACTCATAGTTTATATTTCAGTGTTGCACATTTTGTTGATGGAGATTAGTGAGCTGATAAAATCCGATGAATTAGACAAATAATCTCGGGTCTTGTCCCTTTTGAAGGAAAGCTCATCTCACTCCGCCTTTTTAGTATTCACTCCCGATTGATCCACCGGTGAACTGTTAAGGAACACACTCATTGCTAAGGATAACGTTCAGCATCCCCCTCCCCCACGCGACACGGCAACGTACTTTAATTTAAATAAATAAATATTCGTAGCCTTTAAAATAACCACTAGGTTAACTATTCAGTCTTCAATGTCTTGTATAAAACTTTAATACATATTGATTGTTGAAGTTTGTGTTCCCTCCATTTTATTTATTAAAAAATAGAATATACTATATTGATCCTCAAGGGGAAATTGATTAGATATCAATTAATTATCAAGTCAGATATTAAGTATATTTTACTGTACAATGTGGGATATGTCCCAACTAAACAAGAGGCATGCTCCATGAATATTTAAATGGGGACAAAAAATAGTTTAAATTCAAATTTTGTTCAAATTTATGACTCCAATTTGGACCCTGCTGACGTTTTATGAACAATGTTTTTTTTCTTAGTATTTTACTATACTGTACTTTTTACTTTTCCTGGAGTAAAAACATGTTGAAGTCGTGCTATTTTACCCACTTCTGCATGGCAGTGATGTCACAGGTGGCAAAGAAAGGAGCTAAAAGAAAAAGAAGACTCTTTGTTTCCTCTCACCTAACTTTACTTTAACCTCCCTTCCTTGTCCCAGTTCTCATTGCAGGCCTGCAGGAAAATGTCGGCCAGTTGCCAAGAGGGAGTGGCTGTGGAGTTGCACACAACTTTATTGTGCCAGAAAAATCCTCTCAGGCTAGACAGAGGGACTTTTTACAAGATCACTTTTTTTACACACTCTCTAAGATCCTCTCCCAAGTTAAGCTTCATAACTCAACGTCTCTGGGTTTAATGTTTAATGCTTGCCAACAACTCTACTGTCATGGCGGCAGAGAGAGGAAAAGAAAGGAAGGTGTAGATTGCCAAGTATGACTCACTCCAGTCGGCCAGATGTGCCACATCTGCAGCCATGATGACGAGTCTGCATGTTTCTGTGCAGCAGAAAAGTTCAAACACATTACAGAGATGTTTGAGAGAGTCTGTGTGATGTTTGTCCAGGAGCAAATATGCTTCTGCATAAAATAAATTTGAAAAAAAAAAAAAAAAAGATCACTGAGCACCTATTGTCTCAGCTGAATTTCCTTAGATGGAAAACTTTTTAAATAATTTGAATAATAAACTGAATTTGACTGCATTATTTGATAACAATGATCAACAAGAAGTTTTTTTATTTACTTAGCTACAGAAGCTAAATAAAAAGACATTCACTGAGAAAGTCTCTGAGTTGGAAACAGTGAGGTGACTATTGGTAACTGCAAACCCTCAGGCATGACCTGGTGGGTCGGTCTGTCAGTTAAACCTCCTTTACGGGAAAGCAGAAGAGGGCAGAGGTTGATTTTTAGACCTTTGCTGAGGTAGATAAGATCAAGGGTAAGATTGGCTATCGGCTGATTACCGATCCCACAAAATTAAGAAAATCTGCAACTGGCATCACAAATCTGGAACAAACTTCCAGAAAATTCCCAAAACAGCCGAGACACTGAGCTCCTTTAAATCGAGGCTAAAAACCCTCCAGATTAGATTTGTTTTTAAATCATACTAAATTAATCATTGACCAACATTTTGACGGCACATGATAAAATGTAAAGTCTACCACTAATTTTACAATTGGTGATTGTTCGTGTTATTTTTATATTTTCATAATTTAAAGCCAGACGTGGGTAAAGTAAGAGTAGTAGTAGTTGGGGGATTGCGAACAGAAATTCCAGCCTCTGATCTAAATCAGGGTTTTTCCCGACTGGGAGCTTAATGCTGAATGTGACAGGCAGCCAATCAGAAAGCGCGGATTCTCCTCCTGCTTTCTGATGGGAAATTACCAAGGGGAATCCCAAACAGCTGACACCATGCATTTCCAAACAGCTGAAACTTATTGCGATAATTCAAATTATCAATAAGTTTTTTTTATCGCATGATTAATCGATTTATCGTTTATCGCGGCAGGCCTAAGTGTCGTAGTCATACAGAAAATTACTCAAGTAAGAATAAAAAGGTATTTGGTAAACAATCTGAAGTTCTGACTAACTGATCAAATGGACCAAAGTGTAAAAATATGTGGAATTACCGTAATTCATATAAATAACATAATTACAAATGATCAAAAACAGGCAAAAGAAAAAAATCCAAATCAATTTCTTTCAATATAAATCCTATATAGTTGACTACTACAGGTGGATTTTTGGTTAAAACATGTTTGTTCTATATTCAGTTAAGTTACTCAGAGAGGAGAGACAATAGATTCACCCTTTCTCTTCAATCAAAAGTGACAGGTGGGCGGGACTTCCGGTTTGGGGGGTTGTGGGGTAATGTGTGTATTGTACCACCAGACTTGCTGTCTCCGTGTTGAGCAGTGGTGTTTAAATGTAAATAAATTTAACACCTCTGAGCGATGTGGAGGTGATTGAAATAGAGAAATACAGGGGCCCTAAATGGACAAACCCATGTGGGCCCACCATGATATGGCCCATGTAGGGCCCATGTGGGCTGTGGTCCTACATGGGCAAATCCATGTGGGGCCATCGTGGAACCCGTGGACAAACCCATGTCTGCCCTCCTTTTCCACACATGGGGCCCATCTAGGCATGCTGACTGGGCACCAGTCTAGCCAGTTTCGGCAATACGTCTGTACGCACCAGTCTAGCCAGTTCCCCAGCAACCTGATTGGTTTTGCATTCCGTACCTTTTGTCTAAAGAAATGACTCATCACCATAGGTTGCCCTAGACTAGCAGGATCCTTAGCTCAGATTTTACCCACTTTTATTTGTAGATTAAAAAAACAGGGGAAAACGAATTATTAGTGCAAAATCTGGTATATATATATATATATATAACAGAAAAAAGCAGATGTAGTTACAGCAGAATAAGTATTTAGAAAGTATTGACTCAAGACGCCGAAGGACCGATAAAGCTTTTTTTTAAAGGAAAAAAACCATGCGTATCCTTTCTTCCCCAACGCATGACTTATACTGTTTCTCTTTATTTATTTATTTTTACAAAGTGCTTTGAAATAGTGAGCTGGTTCTCAGTTCCTAAATAGGATCTTCGCATAATATTTTTTAAATTATTGCAAGTTTTAAGGCTCTGTACATTATTTTAACTTGCCACAAATATTTTTCGACTGATTCTCGCTCAAAATAACACCACGAATTCAACCTTTTCTGTGCATCAACACTTTTGCATGCGTTATTGAACAATGAGTCATAATACAGACATTTTTTTAAGAATGTTATTAAATTAAAGAGTTAAGGTCAGCGCAGTCTCGGTTGTATTGCTACAGACCAGCAGCAGCTGTTGATATATGTCTATTCTGTTTCTTTTATCAATCGGATTGTTTGTACTCACCCGGCTAAACGCCTGTACGCCCCAATCTGGCCGGTTCCTTAGCAGTGACTGTTGAATTCAGACAGTTATATACGGCTAACCGACACGTAGCGCTACCCAAACTCTCGAGGATGTGGCGAAGCATTACGTGGCGTGATTTAATAGAGCGGCAGAAGGTGGTGGGTGGTTCACCACGGAAGAAGAACCTTCGCGAAGCGCGAAAACCGGTGAGACGACATTTCCAGCTTGCTAACTGGACCCTGGAGCAAATATCTTTTGGACTTCGGTTGGATTAAGAGATGGAGTTACCTTTCTGTCACCTCCCTGGTAAAGTAAAAATAAATAAAAACACATTCTTTTCTGTGAATAATGTTTTGAAATATTTGTAGTTGACTTCGTGAGACTCCTGGCACAGTCTATAGACTGACCACCATTTTCCATTTTACGCATTGCATCATGGGAACAAGAACCTTCGCGAAGCGCGAAAACCGGTGAGACCACATTTCAAGCTCGCTAACCGGACCCTGGAGCAAATATCTTCTGGGTTTCGTTTGGATTAAAAGATGGAGTTACCTTTCTGCCACCTCCCTGGTAAAGTAAAAATAAATAAAAACACATTCTTTTCTGTGAAATATTTGTAGTTGACTTCGTTTGACTTCGTGAGACTCCTGGCACAGTCTATAATTGCAAACTGTTTTGCAGTCTTTTTTTTTTTTAACAAAAAAAGGTATATATTACTTTTTAGAATGCTGTGTTTGCTTGTGTATTATAAAACTAAAACGCGGTGACTGCTGTATTACTATTATTCGTGTATTTTACCGAATTCAAACATTCCCGCGCATGCGCATTAAGAAGTCCGACCGTTGGAGGAGTTGTCAGTTAAGGATTATGCAAAAGGTTATGACGAAAATAAGTCATTAAATTGTTTATAATATGATAATTAGATAGATATACACGCGTTGTCGTGGTTTCAAAGTCTATTTAAAGCGGGATCTAACTGCAGCTGCAGTCAACTACAGCACAAGCCGTGTAAAACTCATTAACCTACTTAACCGCTAAGTCAGGATGCCATATAACTGTTAATAACAAAGTGTATGATGATCTACATCATGATTCTATGTTGCTGATTAAATAAAAATCTTATGGTAATGACAGCGTATACATGTCTGAGCTAAGCGTCTGACACCCGCCATTTTTTCAAGTCAAACTGAACTGGGCGCCTGAAAGCTAACTGTCATGGCGTCATGCTACTTATGTCTCAATCCTGCTTTTTTAAAATGTCAAGCTGCAGTTGTCTTATTTGCTAAACATGATTTGATGTCCCGGTTGTTAACATAAAAGCAGGAGGCCATTTAACTTCGGTAAATATACTTTCCATGTCAAGTTTGGGTTTTAGAATATGGGAAATGTCGCCTGGAGTGGGGGGTGTTGGAGGTGGAGACTATGGGGGGGTCGAACGACGAACGAACGTAAACTTGGGGGGGCGGGAGCCGCCATTAGACCAGGGGACAGACGGAGGAACATAATGTGGGGGCGGAGGGAAACCGATGGACCAGGGAAAGACGTAAGACTGGGGGGCGACGGCTCGTGTTTCAGTCAGAGTTAAATTTGTTGCATGTTCGGTGCTCTAATCAGGCATATTGAGGTTAGGTTAGGTTGATAAACTGTTACAGTGGCTTCTTCATATAAATTGTAAGTCAGATAGTTAATTTCTGAAATAGGAACAAACATCACTGAGAGTAAATAAAAGTAACATTTGCCAAAAAAAATAATCAAAAATCCAATTGGGAGTTTTTACTGAAATCCCTGCTTGCAAACTCTTTGTCGGTTATTGAAGCTTAGCTTAAAAACTATATAAATAGTACTGTTCTAAATTTGTTGTCAGAACAAATTATTTCATTTTAACGTAAAAAACAAAAAGTGATTTAATTCTTGGAAGACATGCATGTTTTGGTGTTTACATTTCCTTCTCCTTATGGTTATCTTGTTTTCTCTCCAACAGCTGCATCCAGACACTCCTGAACTTTTCCTGGAAAACAACTGCATCTTTAAAATAGGTGTGTACATTTGTTTTTGTTTTACTCAACTTGTTAAACCTTTAGTTTAAATTAAGAAGTGTGGGGTGTTTTCTACAATAACAGACATATTGTTTTGTTATGTGTCTTTCTAATGTCTAATACAGCACTATGTAACTTATATATTTTACATATTTGTTGAAGCTGTCACTGTGTTGTGATATTGCATGAGAGATAATCTATGAAAAAAATGTAGCTCTTCTGTTAGCCAGAGCTAAATGGATTCAAACAGTCAGAGCCACGAGGCAGGTCTTAGCTGTCAATCACAAACGCTTGTGGTGCTGCTCATCCCACTTCTCCCTAACCCTCCCTGATCTCTTGCATTTGGCTAAGCTCCAGCTAACTGAACCTTTCATGAATGTTAAGGATGAATGTTAAGGCTAGTTAGCTTGGACACCAATGACAGTGAATAAAAGGTTTTTCTGTAATGGTAAGTTGATTGACAGCATGAAGAGGTTGATTGAACGCGCTAAGACTAACCTACTGTCTCTGATTGGTTGGTTTTGGTTGGGAGTGATGATTTCTTCAGATGGAAATAGTAGCTTAGGGGGAGTGAAGGGGTTTTTATTTTCACAAATTATACCTCTCTTAACATAAAATCATAATATGGTGACTTTATTTTAACAAATGTGCAAAAATCAGTGTATGTTTTTATTTTCTCAAGAAAATATTTGTGTGTTGTGTATGTTAGGGGTCCACCAATAAATCTCCCCCAAATCCTTAATTTTGAAGATTGGTGATCCGCCAATACATGTGAAAGTGATTTCATCCACTGATCTTATCTACCTCAGCAAAGATCTAAATATCAACTGCCTTAGACCAAACAGGTTCTGTGTTTGAAACGTGGATCAGATGCCTTCAGCCATCTGTTAAAGCAGGCCTTCCTCACTGTAAAACAAATAATTTTGGTTAATACCATACCATACCAACTTTATTTATAAAGCACTTTAAAACAACCACAGCTGATACAAAGTGCTGTACATTAAAACACAACATAACAATAAAAAAATAAATAAAAACTCTTATAGTTTAAAAACAAACATACAATTTAAAACTAGATCCAGCTGGAGGTGAAAGCCAAGTAAAATAGATGGGTTTTAAGACGAGCTTTAAAAGTATAATTAAAGAATTCAAGTGGACCTCACTTAATTCTCATCAACTTGTTGATGAGAATTAACAAGTTGATGAGAACTTGTTAAGTTAGCTTGCCAGTTAGCTTCCCAGTCTGAACTTCTGGACAATGTCTCGACTCAGTCAAATCTTCTATCCTGTATCTCCTGTACTCTGATATTCTACAGAATTCATTCTGTGAAAGCTTTGCTTGCTGGCCTTCAGCATGCTTTGAATGCAGTATCTGGTTTCTCTTACTTTAACCAGCCCAACTTGCACCTGATTGGTAGGTTAGCCTTTCGATTCCCTCCCAGGGAGGCGGTGCTTCACCAAGCAAACTGTTTGTCAAACTGTTGATCTCCCTCAGAAGATGAGAAGACATAGCGCCTGAGTTTTAGACACTAGTAGACAGGTCATCCAACTTTTTACTAAACGGCTGTCCTAAAAGTATATATCTTTAAACTATAAATAAATACGTACAATTTAATAATTATTCAATCCAGTGGTTATAGAAGATTGATAATAATACAATTCAAGGATTGTTGTTCTTAATGTCAGTGTTTCTGCTACTGGAGTGAGACAGTGAGAAGACAAAGAATAGGATAAAACGAGGATTTAGAAATAAAAATACAAAGATGATAGTTGTATTTACTGGGAGAAAGACTATGACTAGTTATCAGGACAGAATGAGACCCATAAAACAGTTGGGTCAGGTCCTGAGGAGAGAACCGGTATGATCCTGAGGAGAGAACCGGTCAGATACTCCAACAATTTATTACCCTTTAGGAACTATGTCTGGACACAAGGAGCAGGGACATCACAACATCAGACGTTTTTCATCCTTATATCGCTGATTTGAAACTATTTTAAATGTTTGATACCATGCAGTAGACCGTAAAGTTTGTGCATGAATGTAAAAGTCAATTATTTTCTTCACTGATAGAAAAGTGTAATGTGTTTTATTATGAGGATTAACCGAGCTGAAACAAAACAAAGAAGAAAGATAAATAAATATTAATCGATACAGAACCAAACCAGAAAATACGAATTTATGAAACTATTGAAACCTTTAAGAATCTTATGTTGTGTAAGATATTGAAGAAAATTATACTGAAACCGCACTCATGAATTTCTTGATTTGGTTGTTATCTCTAAAATACGTTTACATTTTTTATGTTGAACACCAGACACATCTCACCTCTTTCACCCAGTTTTTCACTTAGTTCCACGACTGCAGTGGATTTTATAGTCAGTGTTAAAAGCCAGCAGAAAGTCTGAAACAATGGATGACATTTACGTAAACATAGAACCTGTTGGACAAACTGCATCTAATCACACAGGTAAGAATAAAGTTGCTGATAATTCTAGCATGTATTTAATTACATTTTGCTAAGGTTCAGGTTTTTGTTAAGGTTCGAACGGTGAATCTTTTACTTTTGACCGAACTCATCGCCCTCAGTATACACAGTGAGTCTTGCTCTAGTCATCTTAAGAATGTGTACATTTTAATAGAGTAAATTTTATGTTTCTGTAATAAAAAATGTCATTGGCTCTTCTGAAATCAAACTGACCAAATAGCAACAGTTTGGAAAGTATAAAGCTTGGTGACTCAAAGGGTCGCAGAGGTGAATCATTACACTGTGTTACACGAGTTTGGTTCATTTTGAGCAATGGTTTCATTTGAAGCCATTTAGGTTAGAATGTCTTTAATATATTCTCTTTTTTCACACTATCTACGATTTATTGTTTATTGTTACCTCAGTTTATGTTCTACAGCCATAACCACAATCATAAAACAATTTTATAGGTCTTAAGTGAAAATTCGATGCAACTTTTATTTTTTGCAAACACGCTTGTTGATTTTTTTTCCAGCTCATGACATGACAGCAGATTTTTCTGACATTAGTAACTTTCTGACTGAGCAGAACAGTGACAGCAAGTTTCCCCCCATAAACGCCAACTTCACTGAAACGACTCCATGAGCTGAAGAGACTCTAAGGTTTGTCAAACCTTTGAAAAAATTTGGATGTCATTAAAATGTCTAAAATCTTTTCCCCTCTGAATTGTAGAGTATAACTAATAACTTTCCTTTAGTGGCTAAATGAATATAATGTAAATGAACAACTTTTATTTTAATTTATTAAGTACCGTATCATTTGTGTGCTCTAAGAACAGCAATGTAAAAGAAACAAAACTTTGTTTTTTTCTTACAGAACAAACCAACATCAGTTGTTCCTGTTAATTCAGGGGCTGCAGAAGAAGAGAGGAGCAGATCCAGTAGAGATAGATGATTAGAATTTGTGTTCAGTGCGATATTATTTACCAATAACCATGTAGCTTATAAGCATGGTGTTACATAAAACCTAAAAATAAAATGTACATTTTACCAACAATTTTACCAGTTGTACTCCGTGTTTTTCTTTCTTGTTAAAAATCTGACTTGATAAACAAACGTTGGCGGATGGTTGTGGAGAGGATCGGTTCAGCATGAGGCGTTCTGATGGTGTCTTAATGTGACTTTTACTACGAGACTTTATGAAACTACTAGGGATGTGCCGATCAGGTTTTTTCCGGCCGATACCGATACCGATCATCCCTGAGGGCCGATCGCCAATTCCGATCCCCGATACCGATCACATAATTATTATTTATTTATTTTTTATCATAAACACTAC
>CAEGAF010173939.1:0-16260 GCA_903067075.1 Micropoecilia bifurca | reverse complement strand
GTAGCCAAACTCCGTCATTGTTTTTATGTCTATTAGCTTCGTTGTGTTGATGCATTTTGACCTGCTTTAATTTTCCGCCGCAACACGCAAACCTCCCCATTCACTCAGTGCGTTATAGTTACACATTGCTTAGCATTTGGAGACCAGAAGAGGAGAAAGAGGAAAGAGGAGACCAGCTGGACAGACAGGCTGGGAAATGTGATGCAGGTGATCAGTATCGGTAACAGAGCCAATGATCGGCCGATCCCGATCATCCCCGATTTCACGGGAATCGGGGATCGGTGACCGATCGATCGGCACACCTCTAATAATAATAATACCTCGCTTACACCAACAGCTTAAAACTATACTTTTTCGAATATGATTAACCTTTAAAAATTGTCTTTTGTGCTTCATTTGCTTGCACTAAACCCATTCTCTCTAGTATGTATCTTCCTGTGATGGACTGACCGCCTGTTCAGTACTGTACTCTGTTCATTTACAGCTGGAGGGAGTCGGGGAGGGCAGCAGCTTTGATGCTCTGTGGAATAAGGGAGTTATATGAAATGGATTTATGAAGTTGAAAAATGGTTAATAATGTCTATTATATCTGCTGAGGCAGATTTTTGCATATGTAATGGTAAAAAAAAATTCAGATTCCCCATAATGCACATAAAGCAGAAAAAAATGAAATTGCTTTATATGACTGTAAGTAGTTGTGGGTTACTAAGTTGTTTTTTTTGGGGGGTTTTTTGCACAATTGAATTAAACTAAAACTAATGCGATGAAGAAAAGTGATTTAAATCAATGTCATAATACGGTAAGTGTGTGATTTTACCCTTGCTCTTTTATTTTAAATAGCTTGCAACATTGTTTGGATGCATACAATGCTACATGAGTGTCAGTGTGTGTAGCTAATTAACCCAATCCCCCTACCATTGATGGGATGTTGTTCCAACCTTTGAGAGTAATTGACCTCTTTATATGGTGAACAAAGGGGAAACACTAAAGTGATCATTCTGTAAAAGATAAATTAAATCAATAATGAAACCAAAGGACAATGGCAGAAACAGTGGGAAAAAGAAAGAAATGGCCAGTGACTTAACATTCAGAGAAAGCTGGTGAAATAGAAAGGACACAACCATATCCAAGGTTAGTCCGTACATTTCTTTAAATAGAGAAAATATACAGATTATTATGACTTTTATTTAAAAAACAAACAATGGACCATTTTGTATTGTTAGACACCAAGCAATGAGAGAAGTGAACTGGTAGGTAATTTATAAGACACAAAACTTAAACTGGACATTCAGGATCTTTAGGACGTTTGTTAATTGAAATATTACTCTTTTTTTTGTTAAGGTAGCTCAAAACACAAAATTAATAGTGACAATATGTAATACTTTTAAGGATAGTTTTACTGCATCATACATTGTACTTTTATTTGAGAAAAATTATGGAGTATTACCCACATTTTACTCTTATTTGAGTAATATTTCCCGCAGCGGGTTAGCGTAAATAAATGTTTATTTGCTTATTTACTTACGGAGTGTGTTCGTCCTGATTCCCACTTCTTCCCGCATGGTGGCGGTAATTCACAACAGCTTTGCTTGCTAACCACCTGCGAAGAAGAAAAGAAACCAACGGGCGCCCCACATTTCGTCGTTGTTGTAAAGTTGCTTTCAGCGCAAAACCCTCCTTGCAAATTTGATCAATCTTACCACCGATATCATAAAAAGTTAACAACTGTTATTTTTTTTTTGCATGTCTCGTGTTTCTTCTGGTTAAAACGGACTTTAAAAATGAAATGCCCCGCCCTCTATTTTTGACCCGGAAAAGGAATGGTGTTGCTTCCGTCGTCTTCTTGGAAGCACGGGAGGCTCGCTAAGCTATGCTAAAAGCTAGGACGAAGCCCTTATGACGTCCTAGTGTCTCTTTTGTTTCATCCGGAGCCATGTGGGATGATTGATTTTGTTTTCACCGTCTCTGGCTTGCATTTTCTAAAAGAGAAAAGTCGAGGCCCCGCGGATTGTCTTCCCCAACAAGGGTTGCTCCTTCCTTTTTTCGATTCAGAACGAACACTATAGAAAGAATATGGCGGACAGCGGGCATTACTACAACGGTGAGTACCACGTTTACTGTCGCATTAACCTCACGTCTGCTCTCCTGCTTTCACCACTTCCCTTCAGGCCATGAAGACTTTATGGTGAAGAGAGAGGTCACACAAGCAGATTTCACGGTCCACAGAGGTAACATGTGGACATGTAGATTACAGATGTTTAAAGTGTTTAGTTTTAATGAGTCTTTTTCTTGTGTTATTTAATTCCTAGAGATTAATCCATATAGTTCTAGAGTTTTAATAAAACCTATAAGTCAAAAACGTAAAGCCTTGTGTTTTGACACAGAGGGCCTTTTTTTAAATCAACTGTCTTCCAGTATAGGTTTTGATCAAACAGATTGAGATTTGGATATATTTTTGTTATGCCTTATTTTTTTACATTGTTTACAGAAATGTGATTTTAGCTAATACAAATACAAGCGAGTAGTTTTAATAGGCAAATTTAGTTTTTGTCTTGGTGAAAATATGATTTAAAGGTGAGCTAGATGTAATGTTTTGCTATAGACAAAACATTTACAGTGAGTTGTTTGTATTTTTATTACAGAATGTATATCTAGCTGCTAAAAGTTCTATATATAATCATTACATGTACTCTAATTGCATGTTAAAAATACATATACTCAAGTAATTGGTTATATGATCCATTATCTTTAAGATGTTCCTGTTACTTCAGCTGGCACGTAACACCTTCTTATGATTCACATTTTGTCCGTTCAGTTTGTTCTTTTTTCCAACAAAGAAGAGATTTCTAAACTTTGTTAAATATTTGCTCTCTTAGCAAATCTTTTAAGAAGTCCTTTTTGAAAGGACTTGCTTTGCTCTGTCAATTTTATGATACTCAACTGTTATTTATTGTTTACCCTGGCAGAGCATGATGACAGAACCGCACCATTTCGGACCCGTAAAGGCAGAGGACCCAAGGGTCGGCCATTTGACAGATCTCGGAGGGACCGCCAGCGAGGCAGTCACTCAGGAGGTTTTGGTGGCCCCGGCCCCCGGTCCAGGCTACTGGAGGATACAGATGGAGATGTTACTATGAGCGACAGCTCTCAGGACAGCAGCTCACAGAACAGATTGTAAGTGCTTCTGGACTGATTCTTGTGAGGTTATTACATAGTAGGCAGTGTGCTCTCTTCTTTGTGAGTAGATTTGTTTCTCACCAGGACAATTTTCTGAGCACAGTGTGAATTTAGTTCAAAACATATAGTTTAAAACTAAGTCCAGTCTTTGGATGCTTACCTTCCAACCTGCCTTTAACCGCATGTTGCATAAGAAGGTGGTTCTAAGTTTGTGGTGTCCATGGTCAGTCCTCAAATGCCTTCTTATTTTAGACAGCCCACCCCCATTCATGTACTGGAACAATTTGTCAGAAAGCTTCTGCAGAGCTATATGACCTGCTGTTGCTGCCTTGCTGTTGCCTTAGTTACAGGTGCTGCTGTGGTTTCAGCCTTTTCAGTAAATCTAGTTGCATATCGGAAATGCTCTTCTAGCTGTAGAATTAGCATCAACTCTGATCATTTACACTAAAAGCTGAATCTTTTTTAAAGTTTTATTCACATAACTTCTTACGCAATGTTTTTTTTTGTTCGTTTAGTTTTTGTTGTAGAGAACAGAAATACTTTTCTATAAAATCATCTTCCCTAAGCAAAACATTTTGAGTTAGGGAAGCTTTTTATTCATGGGAAGCCCCAACAACTCAAAGGCAGATGAAACTGAAATAATACATTCTCTGCTGTTGGCAGTCACAGTGACAGGAAAGGAAATTTAAATGTCCTGCCCATCAAAAGTACTTGGCAAAACAGTCTTAGGACTATAGAAATTAAACATCTTGGAGATCATCTCTGTAGCTTTTGCTGTTGTGAATGCAGAGCTGCTTTGTCTGACATGATTATAAACAAGAATGTAAAAGTATTTAGAATCTCGTTTTCAGCTACATCATTTCAGACATGAAGGCAGCTACTCATAAACCTGCTAAGCTGCTTTGTGTTCAGTGAGTGTGGAGATTCCACTGTGACGACAAACGCAGCCAGGCTTAAGATCCAAATCAAGTTGTACTGGACTCTCTATGTATGTTTGATGGATAAAAAAAATGAGGCTGTGGAACTAATCTTAAAAACAGTAGATTTTTTTCATAGCTAATTAGTCTACAACTTCACATATAAGGTAAAGCTAACAGAATTTGTGCATTAGGTGGGAAGAAAATCTCCCAGCAGTGTGGGGTTATATAGAGCCACTAATAAGGGAAATTATTTTGTCACATTTTTATATCTGCCACCATTAAATATAATTGACAGCAGATATTGTAAAGTTGGTGAAACATTTTGCATTATTGACTTTTAAGTCATTGAGAAAAATAGTCCTTTGTAAAAATGTATCCAAAATATGTAGAATAGAAGGTAAAGTGTTTTTATGCCATCAGTTGAACATAATAAATATTTACAATAAATAAATAAAAACTATTCAAAATAAATATTTGGGAACTATTTGTTTGCTAATTTTTTGTATACCATTTTGAAAAGCTTCAAATTTGACTGTCAAAAAAGATCTGAAGTTTGGAAATTCCCTAAATAAACATATGAAAAGCAGTGAATGGCATGAATGACAATCAAGTTTACAAAAGTATTACACTGCTAAACCTGAGTATGGCTCAGAGTAGTGTACTCAGTATGTTACACATCAGTGTGTTGATCCTGAGGCCTTTGATAAAGAACAGCATAGAGTTCTAACAATTTGTCCGGATCCAAATGAACTCAATTTGTCATCTGTTCTGTGATACTATCTGCTATTCAGCAGTTTCTTCTCTAAATGACAAAATACTATTAAACCAGGCAAAACGTACAGTTAAAAGATTTGGACCGAAAGCAGAATCCTGTTTCAAAGACAGCCTTGTTTCTTTTATTTTATTTGATCTTTTTGGGGTTTTGCAGATGTGCCATTCCCTGTTATGTCTTTAAATAACCCCCTGTTTCTTTTAACCATTTCTGGGCCACTGTCCAAGAAATAATTATTGCAAATGTGAATGAAAGAATAAACAAAACAAGGAGAAAAACAACATCAGCTGTGTAGAGATTTAAAATGTGAACTGTGTTGGAGCTCTGTAGTCTTCCATGAACAGCTAATATACATTAAAGGGAACCAATTCTGCAAAATTACCAGTTAGCATGTTTTCATATTGCCATTTGGCTTTCAACTGCTTCTAAACACAACCAAACCTTTAAAAAAACACCCAACTGTTTTGGCAATAAGATGAAGGAGATTTTTTGTTGTCTGAAAGATGAGCTGTTTCAAAAACCTTTGGAATGTAACATCATAAATCAGCAGACACAGCCCTTCACCTAGCAACCCAAGGGAAGCCCAGACTATTACCTAGCAACCCAAGCTGAGCTCCAGCATGTTTGTTCAGCTGGTTTTACCTCTACATGTGCTGTATAATGGCTATTGGAAAAGGCAAGTGCTTTGTCAGAATCTACTTGTTGCATTCTTTTTGGCTGTGCAGGAGGCTTAACCTCTGCTTTTCAAAGATGTATGGCTGTATAATTGCTCTTCTACTTGCAGCCTTCTTCTTGTGTGAGTATAAACGTTGCGGCCAGCAGCAGGTTATTTGAATTTAAAGTGTCAAGAGGCCCTAAAACGGCTCATTAGGAAAGAAGCTCAAAATAGGCAGAACGGAGAAGACTAAAATCTCTTTATTGAAGAACGGAAATTAAGCTTGACATAGCAGCTTTTAACATCGTAAGAGATCATGTGAAACTGAGGGGCTTTTTAGAGCAACATCCCTGGAGAAATTCAGCTCATTTAAAAAAAAAAAAGCAAAATTGTTTCTTGTGCATAAAGATACAAACTTTGTTTTGAATGTTAACGTCACCTCTGTTTTGTCTGATTTTCTACTCTATTTGGAAGCAGTAAATGCTGATTTAAATTGGGATGTCTGTTGAGCATAAACGTTTATTTTTAAATTAAAAAAAAAAAAAAGAAAAATATACGTGGGACGTTTTAATTACAAAAATTCTATTTTTGTTGTTCTTTAGTAATCCTTATGGAAGACCATCTCGGAAAGGAGATGGACGGTTTGAGAAAGAAAGGCGAGGAGGGGGTGGAGGTGGAGGAGGAGGAGGAGGAAGAGGAAGAGCACTTCCAGGAGGTGGCAGCAGTGGTTTCAGAGCAGACCGACCTGGAGGCGCGAGAAGCCGGTTCACCTGGTACAAAGTAACGGTGAGGCCATTCTATATTGATCATGTTGATATCCCTGCATTTTAACTTATCAACCGAGATTATATTGAGGGTTTTCTGATCGCCAGATACCACATGGAAGAAAATATGAAAAGAAATGGTTGATTACAGCTCTCCAGAACATCTGTGCGATTCAATACACACCTGTACAGGTGAGTGTTAGCGCTGCCTCGTTAGCTTTTCTTGATGAATATTATAGAACAGTGACTGAACTGTTATCTCCTCATTACTCCATCTAGTACCACATTGATCATAACAGGGCCCATTTCTATGTGGAGGATTCAGCTGCAGCCAACGCTCTGCGCAGATGTTCTCACAAGATCACAGATTCAGACGGCTATAAGGTGTGATGGAGCACCTTCTGATTTTGTCCCACACTTGAATTGAACAGTTTTTGTCGTAAAGATGGTGCACAAAAACTCAGCTGCATTTTAGCTATTTACTTTCCTTTGTTTCCATCGGTTCTTGTAGGTGGAAGTACACGTCAACCCAAGTAATCCACCATCCTTCCTGCAGTCGGACCTGAAGCCTGAAGACTTGGAGCATCTGAAGGTGAGCGCCGGACATTTGAAACCCTCAGGTTTTTTTCTATTTAACAAAATCTTTCCGGTGTTGAACAGTACAGTTTAGCTTAATTTTTTTTAAACCATGGTAAATAAAAACAGAAGTTGCCTCCATTTATTTTCCTGAGTAGAAAAACAGTTCAACAAATCACAGGAGGTTCTAAAGAACCTGATAGAAGAAAAAGGAGAAGAAGCCATTTCATGACTAACTTGTTTTCATGTTCTGAGTTAGATGGAGTTCAAAGTGGAGCAGAAGTGTTTTTAAATTCCCATTTCACAAGTCAATTTAATTTACTGAATGTAAATGATGATGTAAAAGCTCCAGTAAGATGTTCATAGGTGTGCAGGCTTAGACACGGCAGCTCTGGGAAAGAAATGGATAGTTTAAAAAAAACTATTTGCATTGACTAGAAATGGAAGAGATGCATAGACTAAAACATCATGTGTAAGCCTTCATCTCTGAGGAGGAGGAGGAGTTCATGAATGTCAATGTTTTATCTTTGACAGCAATGCATGGCAAAACGCTTTGATGGTTCCCAGCAAGCACTTGACTTGAACAACATTCGAACTGACCCAGGTATATAAATATTTTCCTTCATGAAGAAGTAGTGAGCTCTTTTATTTTTTGGCTGCACAATAAGTCAGGTAAAGTTTGTTTTGTAACAAATTAACATTCTGTTTCTGAGTTCTTTGTAGTCCAAAGCATAAAGATGTGTTAACATCTACATCAGCTCAGTTAGCCAACACTACAAATGGATTTGTGTTTATTTGACAGACTTGGTGTCTCAGAACATTGAAGTCATCTTGAACAGAAAAACGAACATGGAGGCAGTCATTAAGATTATTGAAGAAAACATTCCTGAGGTGAGATTCATGGTGATCATCAGATAAGCAGAGAGATGTAAATAAAGCATCCAGTCGAGCCACTAATGGTTCTTTTCATCTTTCCAGCTGGCGTGTTTGAATCTGAGTAACAACCGTATTCACAAACTGGACGATCTTACTGACTTGACGACCAAAGTGCCGAATCTGAAGGCGCTCAACCTTTCTCAGAATGAGGTGAGACGAGCTGCTAAACTGACCTTTAGGCTCGGGGTCACGAGTGACTCTTTAAATCATCGGGATATAAATATTAAAGAACTGATTAATGCTTTTAATGACTGTAAAAAAAAATGCAAATTTTATGTCAGTTTTTCAGGTTTTTATGGGATAATAGCTTTAGATTTTCACATCAGTTGTATTAGTACCAGTAATATCTTTTTACATCGAAATTTCTTGCCGTTTGGTTAAACCTATGCTTTTTTATTTCCTACCAATGTCAACATCACAACTAAGCGCAGGCATCCATCTTGTTTTTGCAAAAGTTCTTAAAATAGTGTTGTTTTTTCTAAATGATGAATTTCCTCTTGTAGATATTTATCAGAAATTATAAGTTATTTTTTTCTTTAGAAAAGGTTTTGTAACATTTATGACTAAAGTTTTATTTGGTTGAAATAAAGCAAAAGTAGCTGCATTGTAAAGGTTGCAGACCTCTGATCTAGAGTCAGATTTTCAAATTTTTTCTGAAAGCAATTGGTTTTACTGTATTTTATTTTCCGAGTGTCAGAAAATATAAGTTCATGCCTGGTATTTATCTGTCACCTAAAATCCTATTAAATACATTAAAACTTGTGGTTTAAAGTGAAATCTTTAAAATGCAATAAATACTGCATTGCATTGTAATAGCTAAAAACATTTTTTCTAACACCACATGTCCTTTTGCCCGTTTCTGGTGTGGATATTTTAGTTAAAGACGGATCGTGAGCTGGATAAGTTAAAAGGCCTGAAGCTGGTGGAGCTGTGGCTGAGCAGGAACCCTCTGTGTGACCTCTTTAAGGATCAAGCTGCGTACATCAGGTCAGTCAACGATGCTGTGCAGTGATGGCAGATGTTTTTGCAGGGGAATACCAACATGGCTGTATGTGACCTGGGAGTGTCACCGACCAAACGAGATAATCCTCCGCTGGAGATGTTTCAGGTGTTCGTTTTTTAACCATAACTACTTATCTTACAGAGCAGGGTGAACGTTTGGACCAAGCAGCTGATGTCAAATTAAATACTTTGTGTCTTTAAAGTAAACAGAAACCATCTTAACTACAGCAGGACAGATGGTGCCCCAGAGGACTGATAAACAAAGCCATTAATAAGATTATTTCCAAAGCTCTGATTGCGTAATGTTTGTACTTGCACCAGAGCACAGAAAGTAGTTCAAGACATGCAGAAGTTTTCTTCGTATTTGCATTAAATGGCAATAAAAATGTTTACTGTCAGACTTTGTTTTCCTTTCACACTGCTAGCTAAACATTCCTCCCTTCCAAATGTTGCTGTGAGGATTCCAGACTGCAGAAAAATCTGGTCTTTCTTTCAGTTTGCTTAAACCCATTTCACTCTTAGCGTTCAGCCTCTTGTTGTCAGATTTCAGTGTCACTTGGGGCAATCTTTTTTAGCTTTGGCCCTCTGGTTATGGTTCTCCGTTGATGCTCTACCCTGCACTCCCCTGCTGTCATTCTACATAGTTTTCCTCTCATCTGTTGCTAAACACACAATTCTCGTATCAAATCCTATCAAAATACATTCAGTGTGACGCAGAAAAAAAAAATGTGTTGCGCATTCCCAAACTTGGAAGTTACAGCACTGCTGTTTGCATGTGCTGTATTGGAAAAGGAAACTCATTGTCATCTTGAAAGATGTTTGGACCAAGCAAAGAAAATGTGCAGCCATTTTCTCCCCTCCCCTCACAGCATCAGTGCCCTGTCGGCGCCTGTCTCAGGCGAGTATGGAAGGCTGGATAGCCTATGACGGGTAAGATCCCACCTCAAAACCTCGGGACGACCTAAGGCAGGCACAGTCACGATTACTCGGCCTCAGTCCCCCGTGAGCTCAGGCTCAGCGAAATTACGGCGAGACGAAACCGAAGAGTCGGGACTTCACAGGCCAAGCCGTTTGGGCAGAGGTGGAGCGGGATTTACCACGGATCACTGATCCATGTGAAGAGAGCCAAAGAGAGAAATTTAGTCTCTTCCAATACGTCTGATCTTATGGGCTACAACAGCCCCCCCCTCCCTGCTTTACAGTCCAATAAACGGAAATGTTGGCAGGTAGCCTTCATCTTAGAAGAAACGGATTCTCAAGTTGAAACATGGCACCAAAAACGCCCAGAAAACTCTTCAAGTTTCCAAAGGCTGCAGCCGGCACACACTAAAACCCCACTTTGATAAGCAAATGGTGCTGCATCTTATCACTCCATTGTCTCAACTGTTCACGTAGCTGCTCTGTAACAAATGGAGCTAAGAAACAAACAAACGAAGAAAAAAAAAAAACCCAGAAAAAACGCACATCAAAAAAGAGTTGTGCTAACTTCTAAAACTATGCTACCAAAGCTGTAGCTGCTAAGCTTGTTCAGAAGAGGAAAACTATGAAATGAGTAGTGGGACTGCTGGGTCCAGCTGCTTCTGAGACCTGCTTTCCTCTTTGTTTTTCAGCTCTGTCCTCAAGTTGTCTATCTCTACTGTTTCCACACACACAATTGGTTTTGTGATTGACTCAGCATATTGGGGCCCGTTGTGACCGTTTCTATGTGAAACTGACCTTATATTTTTTACCCAGACGTAGACTCGTCTCTTCCCCAACATCTTGGCGAGAGTTTTGTTGGGAGAGTTAACACAAGACTGGCGGTAACCACCTCTCTCCCAGCCATGCACAACCTCTTTGTTTTACTAACTCAACATGGATGGTGGTTTTCAGCTCGGTCTAGTAGCTGCTGGTGTGTTTGTATGTGTATACTCCTAGAAAAGTGTGCTTGTGTTGCTCCTCCATGTCAGATCTTTGTATATCACCAAAATGGGGGGGAGAGCGTGAGTATACTGCTGGTAAGTACTCTCTGGGCTGGGAGAAGGGTGCATAGCATAAAACCAAGGAAAGGCTCAGGGTGTTTGTGTACATTTGGAAGACAAAGTACTCTTGTTGCTGTAGTGTACTCCTTACTGAATCTACATGATGACATTTGAGGGAAAACGTAGCATTCTGAAGTTAAATTGGGTCAGCTGGGGATCTGCTAAATTTTTCCTGTTTGCGTTTCGGGTGGTGTGGGATGATAATCTTATTTTTTTTTCTTGTCGTTTTTTTCTGCACCAGTGCCGTGCGGCAGAGGTTCCCCCGACTCCTCAAGCTGGTAGGTCCACATATTCATCTGTCAACGTCACTGCTTATCAGTTATCATCATCACCATCATCTCGTCTTTACTAACTGGTCATATAAAACTAATGCATCTTGAAAAACGTGTTCTGAGGACTTCTTGGCATTAAAACTATTTTATGCATCCTATTCTTGGTCATATTTTGTGACAGTACAATTTGTAGGCAGACAAGGGAAGTGAAGCATTATTTTTTTTTATCCAAGTCTAATCCAAAGTGCATTTTTATTCAGGCTCCCTGTGCCACTCGTTCCACTGCAATTAAAGCTGCAGGTTTTTGTGTTGTGTCTTGACCAGCTTCACCTACTGAAAGACTGACATTTTTTTTATATTCGTTTAGATTTATGGATAATTTTTATCTATCATTTTTGCCACATATCCTCAGTTAGTTTTAAGTCGTCACTTTGAGCTGTTGAAGATTACAGGTCTCATATATGCAGTATTTTTCTTTGCTTCTATTAGTTGTTGTTCCATTCTGGTACGTTGCCCCATCCATATTCACCACTCTTGAGTGGCTGCTCTCTCCCTACAGGAAAAATGTGTCTACACTGCAAAAACACCATCTTATTTTTGGTCTACTTTTTCAGAAAGATACAGGAGCTTGTTTTAAGTTAATAATTATTTAATGTTGATGAAAAAGGTCTAGTTCCACTAGTATATTATTTTACTTGTGACAAGACGTTTTTCCATATTACAAATGAAATACTTTTTAAAGAAATTATTGCCTTAAAATAAGTTTCCTTGGTAAGATAAAGAAGCTTATTTGGATATTAGTTTTCTTGTACTCCATGTACTAAAATATTTGCACTAGAAACTAGACCAGAAACACTTAGGAAGATTTAGATTTTACAATACAAATTCATTTTACACCTAAAGATTTTCTTTATTTAAATGTGAAAATCAGGTATCAGCTTCCATTCACTTCACAACAGAAATGTGCTGCTTCACTTCGGTCTGTGACATTACGCTCCCAATACAATACAACCATAATGCGGCAAAATGTGAACATGTTTTGTCACATAATGAATATTTTGTCGCTGCTCTGTTTACATGGGTTGACATGCAGATAGTTGACCAGAAGAATCTCTCTTGATGAATCTGTTTTTCCTCTGGCTTCCTGTCAGGATGGTCATGACCTCCCACCTCCCATTGGATTTGATGTTGAGACACCGACTGCAATCCCGCCCTGCAAGGTTCGTTCATTACTGTTGCACTCGGACTAATATTTTCCTTCTATGGTAGATGCTATTCATTATGCCACCTTGTCTGTTTATATTAATGCTTTATTGTTGAATATTCTCTTTAATGCACCTTAAGAACGTCTATTTGTTCATTTAGGGAAGCTGCTTCGGCTCAGATGAAATAAAGTCCCTCATCCTTCGGTTCTTGCAACAGTGAGTTTTAAATTTTATCATGTTGCATATTAAAAAAATAAATCCTCCTGTTGTATGATGGGACAGCTGTAACACTCTGGAACAGCATGAGAAAGCCTGAATGTTTGACTGTGTTGCAGGTACTACAGTATATACGACTCTGTGAACAGGCAGCCTCTGCTGGATGCTTACCATGATGGAGCCTCGTTATCCATCACTACACCTTACACGTCCCAGACCCCCTCCAGGTAGGACAGCGGTACACAAAGCTACTGAAATTCCTCAGTTGCTCTGATTTTATTTAGGAAAGTTTTTTGTCTAGAGGATGCTTCTAAAATCTGAGCTTAGCAGCTGTATTTTTGCGTTTAGGAGCAGTCTGGGCGAATACTACAAAGACAGCAGAAACCTGAAGAGGATCAAAGACTCCAGTGAGTTTGAGCTCTTCATGCCATGTTTTGTCTGTTTCTTTTATATGCCTGATGTTTTTTAATTCTCTTTGCCTTCAGCGATGAGATTTAGACTTCTGAAGCACACTCGACTGAACGTTGTGGCTTTCCTCAACGAGCTGCCAAAAACGCAACACGACATTGCCTCATTTACCGTAGATGTGAACACCTACACCGTGAGTCGAAGCTTATTCCAGAATCCTTCATGTGATCTTCTCTTCCTGTTTCTTTCCTCTGTTAAATAATATTTTGTTTTTTCAGAATACACTACTATCATTCACAGTCAGTGGAGTCTTTAAAGAAGGTAATTTTGGGAAGTTCTTGATTTAAATTTTAGTTTTTATCCACAATAGAATTTTGAGCTGAATTGGATTTTGTTTTGTTTTGTTTTCAGTTGTTGTTGATGGGAAGTCCAGAGAATCTACGATGGCCTTCTCTCGGGTCTTCATCACCGTCCCAGCAGGAAATTCTGGGTTAGTTTATTAAATGGCCATCAATAGGTGTCACATTTCTGTGAAAATAATTAACCTTGCAGATATTTTTAACAAATAAGAGATGCTCAAACTAGTTAGAAGTAGTAGAGAAAATATAATCTCAATTCTCTGTTTTCAGTCTGTGCATCGTGAACGATCAGCTTTTCATCCGAATGGCCACCACAGAGGAGATCCGCCGAGCGTTCGTGGCTCCGGCCCCGACCCCGTCTTCCAGTCCTGTCCCAACCCTCACCGCACCACAACAAGAGATGCTCACTGCTTTCTCACTAAAGTCTGGCATGAATCTGGAATGGTCACAGAAGTGAGTCTTGTCTTCAGAAATGCTTCTTAAAAATAAGTCAGTTTATGAGGAAAGTGTACTAATATTTTGAAAACCTTTGCAGGTGTCTGCAGGACAATGAGTGGGATTTCAACAGGGCAGCACATATTTTCAGCCAGTTGAAGGTAACATTTCACACCAATGTTCTTTTTTTTATGATTTGGTAAGCTGAAACCCTAATATTCTTCTTTTCCCTACAGGCGGAGGGCAAGATCCCAGATGTAGCCTTCATAAAGTGAATGCTTCCAGTCAAACCTCTGTGAAATAAAATCAGCTGTAATTTTATTTAATAATTTTTTCTTTTATTGTTTACGTCTTATCAAGATTAGGTCTACCTGTGTTCACTATTTTAACTGCTAAATGGCAACTTTGAGGGCTAATGATGCAGTTTTTGTTGTCAATGCAATGTTACTTGATAGTCATTTGTATAGACACTAGTGGAAATGTTTATAGGATATAAACATAGTCAGGATTAAAGTTTGTTAATCTGAATTCCTTATTGTTGTACGTTAAGCAATAAAATATATTTTGACAACCATTTTGGATCTTTTTTTCTTGGATTGTAATTAGGTCAACATTACAAAAATTATGCATATTTGCATTTGACATAAGGGAAAAAAATCTTTGTAAATAGTATTAGTAAATAGTAATAGTATTTTACCTGCAGATGTATCCTTTACTATTCATAATAAAGTGTACATGAAAGAAATGCATGTTGGGCAATACAGTTTTTTTACTTAAAAATTAAATGTTTGCATTTTTATATGCATTTTTAAGTGGATACATAAAAATCTGCACAATGTGACCATTTTTATTTGTCAGAGTAATTGATAAAATACTTGATTACTAAAATAATTGTGAACTGCAGGCCTAGATTTGTCAATTTAAGTGAGATTGAACAGTAAAAATGTCTGGGAGGGAAGATTTGGAGGTATAAAACCCGATCTTAGTCAAACTAACATAACTATTGTGGATATAACAAGATATTTCTATTTATATACTGGATTGTAATTGTATTAAAATTGGACCAAACATTAACTGAAAAATCTGGTCTTGTAAAATATGGGCATTTTGAAGTTGATCTTGATAGAAACGTGATAGCCTCACAATCTAATGTAATATTAAATTTCAGAGAACTTATAACTAGATTACCTTTATGTAGTAATAGTAAATAAACATGCCCTGAGTAAAATGGCGCTTGACTAGCTTCTTTCTGCTTCCGGGTTTTGAGTTTGTCTCGGTGACGTATTACGCACTAACGCTCAACGTACTTTCAGTTAGCGTACGATAACAATAAACAACCCCGAAACAAGAGAGACGCATCTGCCGGACTTGTCGCTGTAATTCGACAGAAACGAAACGAAAAGATGAGCCGAGGGAGCCACGCTCGCTTGGAGTGAGTCCTCTTCATGAAGCGGAGGAGCCTCGCTGGTCCTGACACACAGGAATTTTGTAGTTTTTCTTTGCGTGAAGCTCCGAGGAGAAGTGGAGTTACGGTTTGTCCCCTTCCTTAGCTCCCTGTAGCTAGCTGCGGCTCATTCCTGGTTCCTGAACACTTTGTTTCAGTCTGTTATGCAGTTTCCAGAGGACTGTAGCCGCACTCGTTCTCCTCCTCGCCACCTCTCTGCTCCTCTCTCCCCGCACTGTCTGGCCCCATGTCTCGCTGGCTTTTCCCCTGGTCGGGCTCAATCAAGAAGCGGGCCTGTCGGTACCTTTTGCAGCACTACCTTGGTCACTTTCTGCAGGAGCGGCTGAGCCTTGACCAGCTCAGTTTGGACCTGTACAACGGCAACGGGGACATCACGAACATCAACCTCGATGTGTGGGTGAGTTCACGTTGAAGGAAGCAGCAGACGTCCTGTGTTGTTGTGGGACGCCTGCTCTCTCTCGACTGTGTCGCAACTGCGCTCCCGAGTTCAACAACAATCTCCAGCGTCATGTTTTAGCCGAGCTCCTGTTTCTTCGAGGAAATGGATTCAGGAGAAACTCATCACCTCCTGATTAGAGTTATCTTTTACTTTCCTAGATGGATGTATTTATTTACCACATGCTCAGCAAACGAAATGTCAATAGCTAGTCTGAGGAGGCATTTTTTTTAGGACTGTGTAATCTTATCGCGATATATATCGATATTTTCTTTCCTAGAAAAAAAAAATCGATATTCATCTGCAAGTATGGTAACATCCAACTGTCACCTTGTTCACTCATTGCTTGCTTCGCATCAGGTCATCAGGCTTAGAGTGATTCCTTCAGATGTTAAGTGTTGAGGTTAAACAGGTATCAAACTATCCAGAGCAGGTACTTGGTGCCTTTTATTTACTTTACTAATGCATGTCAGCTACAGTTTGTATTGTTTCAATTAAAGGAAACATGTTTTCTCACCACTTCTTGATTCATTTTGTCCAGCTGTCGACTTTAAGTCTGTGTCCAACCAGAATCAGGTATTGTGTAGTTGGTGCTTTTAATCAGTTTTCAGTTAAATTAATTCAATCCAACTTTATAACAG
>CAEGAF010173932.1:0-13123 GCA_903067075.1 Micropoecilia bifurca | reverse complement strand
TCAGTGTTGGAGGATTTGGGTAGATTATGTAAAACCTAAAAGACCTGATTTCATCTTTAAAGACCAAACTTCTTAAAGCTCCTAGACAATCCACTCTCCTATGATAGCCGTACCCTATAGTAATTTTATGTTTTTTTTGTTATTGTATTTCCTTTTCCTTTTTAATTATTTTTCCTTCTTTTCCTTATGATCACTTTATAATCGTTCTCAGAGAAGTATAGTTATATTTTTGATTTGACTGTTATAAGGCAATGGGCTACATGTGAGTCTTATTTCAAATGTGGAAATTAGTTTGTTGATGCCCAATGTTATGTAAATTATACTTTCTCGAGAATTAATAAAGATATAATTAAAAAAAATAATGCAAGAACACATTCTCAAAGATCAATAAATTCTAATAAACATTTAAGACGTTTTAAATATTAAAAATAAAGAAAGAAAAGCAACAGAAAAATAAAAACAATAGGTCAACTTGAAACCAAAGCACCAGATTGAATCTAATTTTTGTCCGATTAATTGAACAGTCGTTTATTGCGACGGGCCTAACTGTGTCCCATGCTCGGTCGTTGTCATGGTGTTAGGTCTAAAACTAACAGTTGTTCACCAATCTGCAATAAAGAGACACACATAAAGATTGAGCAATAATACTTGCAAGGAGATTTGTTCAGAGACTGCTCAGTTACACTCATCCAAACCAAATCTGAGGCAGTTTCTGATCTCCTGGCCTTTTATTAAGCTTAGGGGCTTCCTAGTTACAGGGGGGGGGGGGGGGGGCAACCGCTAAAGGGTGGGGTAAACCGGTTGGAACCCCTTATCAAAACCAACAGACACACAAACAACTTCTAACATGGTTAACTAATACTCTTGCAAGTGGGTGCGACAGACAGAAGCTTCTTAATCTGTTCTCTGGAAGAGCTGTATGTGTGCAGAGCCATTATCTCCGCACTTCCACCTTCTCAGCCACTTCGGTTGTTTGACCGCACCTAACTTGCAGAACCTGTAGAAAACACTTCTAAAAGGAAAATTACAGATCACACATTAATATAGTCTAATAGCAAATAAGGAAACTTAAGTAAGATAACATTTACATTTTATTCCAACACATGGTTACCCGTTCAGGCTGGTCGTGGCGGTGGAGGAGGCCTTCACGCACATCAAGCGGCTGCAGGAGGACGAGGCGGCGGCGGCGTCTCCCAAGCACCCGCGTGAGGTGATGGACCCCCGGGAGGCGGCGCAGGCCATCTTCGCCCCGATGGCGCGCGCCATGCAGAAGTACCTGAGGACGACGCGGCAGCAGGCCTTCCACAGCATGGAGAGCATCCTCACGCACCTGCAGTTCTGCATCACTCACAACATGACGCCCAAGGTGAGAGCGAGGCATTTCCATAGAGACCAGGCGACTCTGGCCGCCGTGGAAGAGTTTCATCGACTGTTGTCGATCGGATTGGCGTCGGCGTCCGAGTAGAAAAAAATGCTGCTCCTTCTCTTTCTTTGGGTCTGATTTTCTATTCTTTCTGTCTTGTTTTTCATTCTTGTCTTTCCTTCCTTTCTTTTTCTCTCTTTCCCTTCTTTACTTCGTTCAATGTATCTTTTACTTCTCCATTCTTTCTCTTTTTCCTTGCTTGATTTTTTTTAATTCTCATGTCTTTATTTTTCCTTTTTCTATCCTCGTGTTCTTTCTTCTTCCCTTCTGTCTTTCTGTATTCTTCCTATTTTTATTCCTTCCTTATTTTTTCAGGTTTTTCTTTCATGTGTTCTTTCTTTCTTCCTCTTCTCCTTTAATTAATGTTTTACTCTTTTCTTCCTTGACTCCTTGTCTTTTTCCATTTCTATTCATTTGTCCTTCATTCCTCTCTTTTTGTCATTACCTTTTTTCTAGGGCTGTAGTGATACAATAATCTCACGATGCAATACACAATATTCTTCCCACGATACGATATATATTGCGATATTCAGCAAGCGATACAATTTGATACACTTTTGCTATTTTCTGAAAGAATTTATTTAACTGAAAACTGATTAAAAGCACCAACTACACAATACCTGCTCTGGTTGGACACAGACTGAAAGTGGACAGCTGGACAAAACTTTACTTCACTGTAAAGTAAATAAAGTGAACCAAGTTCCTGCTCTGAATAGTTTGATACCTTTTTAACCTGAACATCTGAAGGAATCACTCTAGGCCTGATGACCTGGTGAAGCAAGCAGTGAGTGAACAAGGTGACAATTGGATGTTACAATACTTGCTGATGAATATCGACTTTTTTCTTTAAAAGAAAATATCGATATATATATCATGATATCGATATTATTATACAGCCCTATTTTTTTCCTCCGGTCTTCCCTTTACTTTTTCATTTTCCTTCCATTTTCCATTCCTTCCGTCTTTTCTTGTATTCCTTAATTAATGTCTTTATCAATTTTCCATTGATCCTTTCATTTCTTCTGTTTCTTTATTTTTCCTCCTTCATTCTCTCCTTCAATGTTTATTTTTTCCACTCCCTCCTCCTCCTCTCCCTCTTTATTTTAACTTTCCCTCTTTTCTTCCTTGTACTCCTCCTTTTTTCATCCTTCCTGCTGAACATTTCTAACCATAAATCCACAGTGAATGTTTTTGTTTTATATCTTTTTGATGGAAGCTGAATTTCTGTGAAAGGATAAATGCATCAATGTCCAACATTTTCCGTCTCTTTCCGCTCCTCAGGCCTTCCTGGAGCGATACCTCACCCCGGGCCCCACCATGCAGTACCAGCAGCAGAGCGGCAGGGGGCGCCAGTGGACTTTGGTGAGCGAGGACCCCGTCATCTCGGGCCTCCGTCAGGGGCTGGTCTTCTCCCTGCGCCGCCTGGACTTCTCCCTGGTCGTCACGGTAACGCCGCTTCCCTTCCTGCGGCTCGGCGAGGAGTTCATCGACCCCAAGAGCCACAAGTTCGTGATGCGGCTTCAGTCGGAGACGTCGGTGTGAGCGGCGCCGCTCCTCTCGTACGTGACACGGACACGCTTCATTATCCAATCAGCAGTCAGCCTTCTCACGCCCTTCTGTGACTGAAACCAATCAGAAGGAGGAATGCAACTTTTTTTTTCTTTTTTGATCATCAAACTGTGATCGGCTCAATGATTGTTCAAAAAAAAAAAAAAAACGAACCGATGCCTTTTCGCCGTTTTCTCTCTAAAAGGTTTATTTCTCTTTAACCACTGAACCACAGAGGAGCAGTGACTCAACAAACACGCAAGAGGAAGGATGAGATTATGTCACTTCCTGTCAGTCACGCTGGTGATGTTTTCTCCGATAGCGCATGGACCTGCTTTTATATGAGAGGGAGGGGCTTTTACTGTTTAACCTGCAGAATGTAGCATTACATGCTGCCAGTTGATTGTTTTTATGTGAAGAAGAGTGGATCTACATAATGCAGCTTTTTTTATTATTAGTTTCCCATGATGCACTGCAAAAACACAAAGTATTACCAAGTATTTTTGGACAAGTTTCTAGTGCAAACATGAAATAAGACAAAATTAACCTACAAGTAACTTTTACGACCTTGTTTAAGTAAATAATTCTTAAATATTGAAATATTCCACTAGGAGATTATTTCATTTATAAAAAAATATTATAATTGACATAATCTGCTAATGGATCTAGTACTTTTACGTCTATATTAAGGAATTATTGACTTAAAACAAGCTCTTATATCTTGTCGAAAAGTTACATTTATGTTCTTTTTGTCTTATTTTGAGTCTAGTAAGATATTTGCACTACAGACTAAACCAAAATACTTGGTAATATTTTGTGTTTTTGCAGTGTATAACATTTTCATCCGAATTTTGCAGCTTATTTGGATGCATGAGTTTGGCGGTGGTCCAACAGAAATACCAAAATCCATTAATTCGTCGTACAAAATGTACTAAACGACTGTTTGAAGTTGATGACTCACTCATAAATATTCCTGGCTGTAGGTAAATCTCACCCAATATAAACAGAAGCTTCTGACTCAGTGCCATTTTTAATCACATTATTAAACATAAGTAATTTAAATAATTAAATTAACTGTTTTCAGCCTTCTGAGCTCATTTTGGTCAATTTGGCGCTAAATCAAACGAACAGAATCAAAACGGATTGATTTGGAAAAAAATTAACCGAGCTTGTTTGTTTTCCAGCTGATTTTATTATTAAAAATAAGATGAGATGAGCATAAAATTATCAGGTTTCCTCTTTATTGCGCTTAAGCTGTGCAGCAATATTTGGCTGCAGACTCCCTGATTCTAATCTGACTCGCAAAAGAAGAAGAAGAAAAAGTTTCGAATTGAACAACTAAATGTTTTTTGTCCTCCTAACAGTTTGGTTTGGTGGTCAGTACATGCGTGAACCACGAGGGGCCTTGGTTCTGTGCCTGCAGCTCTCAGACTGTCCTCACATGAAATATAAAAATATATGTTTAGCAGAGTTTCTCAGCAGTTCGACTTTGTCACTTATGACGCAGATGTGAATTTAGACTTGAAGGTGAAGGAAATTGTAAATCCGGTGCGTTAATTCTGAGAGTTATTCAGAATGAATGCATCATGCAGCTTTTCTTAAAGAGTTGGACGTTTTCACTCATCAAACCATATTTTTAATAATATTTTTAGTGTTCATATGTGATAAAATCAAGCTTTTCTCAAAATGTTGAGTTCTTTTTTAGCATTTTATTAAAGATGGAAGCAGTAAATGGCAGAAAAACTAAATAAATCCAGGGAGATGAGATGAACTGAAGCAAACATTAAGAGATTTAAATTTATGTTTTAAACAGGTACCAGTAATTTTGTTTCTTTTTTTTATACATTTTCAAAATTGTCACTTTTTTACCTGCTTACACTGTAAACGTCTCATGATGTCAATGTGGAACCGGCTACAGGAGCCACGTATTGAGGGTGAAACCTGTTCTGCTCAAGCTGCTTTTGTGCATCTACCGCCACACGGTTTTTTGTATTTGATGTAAAATCGGATAAATGTCCCAAACCGGACGAGCGACTGTAACTCCTCTGATCACCGCCTCGCCTTGTGCCGCTTTAATCCAACCTTTTCTCTGCAGACGTGGAGGATCTGCAGCCCGACTGTCTTTTTCAGCTCCTCTTATATAAACTGTTTCTCATGAACACTCCTCATTTTTTTTTATTTTCTAAGGAAAGCATGCAAAGAATTATTTCAGGCTCCATTTTTTTATTTTGAAAAATTAACTTTTGTATCATTTTAAGGTGCCTAAATTATAATGATGCAATTTTCTGAATGTTTTTACTTAAATTGAAAAAAAAAATCTTGTAGAGAAAAAACCCCAGTAGATTTGTGTTTTCTCCTTTTGGTAACAGTAGCTTGTAAAGTGCTTTAGACATCGTTTCTATTATTAAACCATCTATTCCTAATAAGTCCTGTCTTGTCATCTGGTGTCTGAGCTGAGAGTGTTTCCTAACAGGAATTTCTCCCTAAAGAGAGACAGAAGGCTTCTTGAAAAAACACTTTCAAGAGGAACTTCTGAGAAGGAAGATGGCTGATGTGGTAGGCGTGTGGTTTCGTAGCTTCAAAACGGACAGAGAGCCTTCACTTCCTGTTCTCAGTCGAGGCTCTTCAGACGCGTCGACGTTTCTCTGACGAAGGGAGCGAACAAAGCGGTTCCTTCGCCTGCGTCTCCGGTACGTTCCAGCCCCTCTGTCGATCCGTCTTTACTGAATCGGGAGTTTGTTTGCTTATTCGCTGGTGATGTTCGTAGAAGCAGCTGGAGACATGAACGTGTGTTACATCCTGGATGGGGTTCTGATCCTGTACGGCATCATTCTCACCGTCCTGTACTGCAGGCTCAGGGTAAGACCAATTGAAAATAACAAAGCTTTTCGTGCAGGTGTCGTCGTTTTGTTTAAAAAATGCAGCTGATTTCAGTTTATTTTTGCTTAAAAATCATATTTTTTCCACGTTTCTGGTTTGATTTTTCTCAGATGCGTCCGTCGAGTAAAGCGTCCGGCAGCCACCCGGAGGTAAAAACCTGTCTGTGTGTTTGTGTTGAA
This sequence comes from Micropoecilia bifurca, assembly GCA_903067075.1. Taxonomy (NCBI): domain Eukaryota; kingdom Metazoa; phylum Chordata; class Actinopteri; order Cyprinodontiformes; family Poeciliidae; genus Micropoecilia; species Micropoecilia bifurca. The sequence continues at coordinate 7,093 of CAEGAF010173932.1, read as the reverse complement.
GAATCGGAGTGGCATTTTATTTATGTGACTTCTGCGGTGGCTCTTCTTCAGAGCTCAATCGTTTCCTGTAAGCTCGAGTTGACCACCAACCTACATTATTTATTTTCACACTCAGAGTTTCCACTTGTCACTCTGGTGTCAGATCCTGCTTCCTGCTGATGTTTTTGTTTTGCAGTCTTAAACCTTTCAGATGAAATTGAGTTAAAATGCTGCTCAAAGAGGGGGATATAGATTTTCAGGACATTTATTTCCAAATCCTGAATCCTCCTGATGATGGTTTTTGTTTCCATCCTACAGAAGCAGCCAGCAGGCGGAGGCATCTATGCGGTAAGATTTCTTATTTTATTGCTAAAAAGTACTTTTCAAAAAGCCACTGGAGGGAAAAATGAGAGCCAGTCACTCTTCTGTTTTAGTTTTAGTTGAATAAAGCAGCAGGCTGTGGCTGTTTTACGCCCAGACTGGTTGCAGGAAGCTCTTGCGTTAAGCAGTTTTTAAGTTGCGTCAGTGAGTTTTTCAGCGTTTGTGTCCTGCAGGGTCTGACGTCCAGAACCACCGACACCTACGAGACGATCAAGATGGACAAGAAGCCCATCGTCTGACCTGCACGCCTTCTGTGCAGCGGAAATAAACATTTATAAATGTAGCTTTATACTCTGGCTATATGTACGTTTTAAATTACTTTTACTCCTTTTTTCCTTTTGTAAAATACTCCTTGTCTAATTTGTTTCTGCACAAAATATTACAACTAATAAATTAATTTAACAGTGTTTGTTTCTTTTCTGAGTTTTTCTGTGCTTCCCAGCTGGTTTCAGTCAGAAAAAGCAGAAGTTTCAACTTATTTTCTGTTCCCACTTTTTCAAGTCTTAAATTAAGTCTTACGGTTTTATTCTACTTTACTAAAGCTGTCAGTGATCTATCGTTATTTTAGTTCTTAAACATTTTTCAGTGATCTGAAATGTTTTATTTCCTGTCAGAGCCATCTATCAGTTTTTGGTTGTCGTTTGTCTCAGTCGATCTAAACTGCTTCACTTTGCCTGTGGTTTGATGACATCTGCTTGTTTCTATTTGTGGTATTTTAAAGTTTGAAAGAGTTGAGAAACTGACTCTGTTTTCAATAAATAACATATTAATCACTCAATTTTGACAGATCTGAAGCTATTGTGATAAAACTTTACTCAGTTTTCAATAAAACTGAGTAAAGTTTTATTAATATATTAATATTAATATAGATTAAATGTTTCATATTGAAACATTTATGACATTTCATTTGTATTTCCTTTTTATTCATGTAAAGCACTTTGAATTGCCTGGTTGCTGAAAATGTGCTATAAAAATAAAATGACCTGTAAAGACAGTTTATTTAACTTCTTCATTAATTAAATGTAAATCAACAGGTTGTTGTTTTCTCTACAGAGTGACGCTAAAAGGAGTCACACCCTTTGAACTTTTAGTTTAGATATATGCAGAAACATGCGATATTTACGGCCATGTATGACGATAATTGTTACTTTTTTTACTTGTTGACTTCAATCATCCCTGAGGCAGCAACTATGTAGAAGTTAGAAATGCTGCCACCTGCAGGCGAGGCGAGGGTTAGCATCACTTAAACCACATTTTAGCTTCATCTCGGAGATTTTCTAGAAAAACATCTTTGTTTGAAAAATTGAAAATTTGCTTGGGGAAAAAGAAAAAAGAAAATATCCAAGTTGAAAATTTTTGAATTTGAACTTCAAAAATATTCATGTTTTTTCTAGAAAGTTTCTTAGATTAATTTACCAAAATCTGAAATGTTTAATTATTTTATTTTAAAGAATTTATCTGATATTAATCTCAAAATTTCACATTTTGTCTGGAAAGTGTTAAGCTTTTCAAACTGAGGAATTTTCTACTTTTGAGAATTGAATTTTTTTTATCTTCTGAACCTCAAAAATGTTCAGGTTTTTTCTAGAGCATTTCTGAGATTAATCTCAAAATGTATTTATTTTTCCTGGCAAATTTTAAACTTTTCAAACTTTTCAGACTGTAAATTTCCAAAAGTTGATCATTTTCATGTTTAAAAACTCAATTTCAGGAGTTTTATTTCTATAAATATTCCTGAATTTCTTTCTAGCAAATGTTCAATTTTTAAAAATTAAGAGGTTTTTTTACTCTTCCTTTCTTTGTCCACATGGCCACCATACTTTCCCGTTGAACTTTTCTGCAGATCATCAGCAGGAATATTTCTCAGCATCCAGGCTGGACATGCAGCTTTGTGGGATGTGATTTTCTCATTCATTCCTTCTGATGGATTTGCATAAACATAACTGGAAACATCTTCAAAACATCTAAAAGCAGCAGCTGACGGTTTGCCTCCAGGCTCCTCACACTGATCCAACGAAGTGACTTTATGATGCATGTGAGTATTAAGCTGTGCAACAAAAGAGTTGCTTAATGCAACAGGATAACCGGAGTGTGTTGGTGGAACAACGTTTCTTAATCAGTGAATTAAAGCAGCGTGTTTCATTACTGTTGTTGTTACTACGGAGTCAGTTTGTATTTATTTAATCTGTGACAAAACAAAGCGTTACACCTCTGCGTCACGTGCTGCGAAACATCTGTATGAATAAATGAAGACGCCTATTTATTACATGAAGCAACAGATGAGCCACTGAAACAACACAAAGCAACTGATGCTTTGGCAAAACCAAATCATGATGCATTCACTGCCCCTGGGAAATTTAGGTTTCTCTTAGAAGAAGGTTAAATAACACTAAAATATTGAGTACTGAGATTTTTGATTAAACATTTTTGTATTTATTTTTTTAAAATTAAAATGTATGTCTTTAAATATATCTGAAATATACCTAAACATGAATCCAACATTTAAGAAATTGATCAAATGAGGCATAAAATAATGTATTTCAGTAAGAAATGCACACATTTAGTGAGTAAAAATCTGTTCATTTTATGTAAAATAACAGTTTGTTCATGTCAGCTGCATCAATTTTAATCCACTTTTATGCTTTAAATAAAATTGTGATGTATAGAAGCTATATACTTCAAGATGGGAAGATATGATCAGCATCAATTAAACAATTAAATTTGTGCCAATTTGCTAAAATATAATCTTGAGATAATTTACAAAATAATAGTAATAATAATAATTCAGTCATTCATATTCCAAATGATGCTAGTTATCAAGCAGCTCAATAAACTCAGTTAATTCTTCAAAGTAGTTCAAAAAGTTTCTATCCAAGAAGATAGAAACTTTACATGAGATGAAGCTTTGTGCAGTTTAAACTTTTTTGTTTACTATTTTCATGCATTTCTTATATAATATATAGAGAACCCAAAGTTGTACTCAAGTAAGAGTAACACTACTTCAATGTATTTTTATTCAATTTGGTAAAAAGTTTACTCAAATACTGAATAAGTGACCAAGTCACCAATAAATTCATATTTAAAAATTCCATCATCACATAGAGCAAAAAATAAAGTTAAATGGAAATTTTAGTATTTTAAGGATGAAAAAGACAATAATTATCAAAGTAACAAGAAATTAACATCAGGCGAAACTTTTTTTTTTCAAAATCGTTTTTTATTTTGTGTGTCTGTGTCTGGTGAATTTTTGGTTAAAACATGTTTGTTTTTCATTTAGTGGGTAGAAAATCCAGAAATTTTACTCAAGTAAGACTAGAAATACTTTGTAATTAATGTACTCAAGTGAAAGTAAAGAAATAAAATAAAATAAATTCTAAAAGTACATTTTTTTCAAAAGGTTACTCAAGAAATTGAGTAAATGTAACTAGTTACTACTCAACTCTGCATTTAGCATTTCACCATTCCGGTGAATAATTGATAAAATAATCAAAACTGAAAATATTTTTTATTCATAAATAAATGCAGAATTAACCACTCATGTTTTATTCAGTGAATCTCCTCATTTTAAGAAACACTTACATTTTCAGACACCTGAACGCGTCATTTTTGGAGCGACCCGGGTGGGCGGGGCTTATCCAACAGGTGTAGCAGCGGCTCGGACCTACGCAGGTTGCGGTTCGGCTGTGCGTGAGGAGCGGACAGGTTCTGGTAGATAAATACTCACCGTGTTCCTTTCTGCTGCTGTCACAGTTCATTCCGCTCCTGCAGCCATTTCCGTTCACCTGTAATGAAGTCAGCGCGGCTCCAAAGGACGGACATTCCCGTCCACGCGAGGGCAAATGTGTATTTTTAGACTAAAAACCCCCGAAGAGGAGCCGAGGAAGAGGGAGGAAGTCCTGGGCACGTTATGAAAGATTAACGTGATAATTTAAACAGCCGCAAAGGGAAACTAAAAGCTACAGTTCGGGGTACAGATGGAGTCCATGACTGAAGTTCTGCTTCTTCTGCTGCTTCTTCTCGGTGAGTTTCCTTTGGAAATTTGATTAAACCGGTTCTGAACTGTGTAGTCCTGTTTTTAAGGTTCAGACTGGAAAGGAAATAGATTTAATCTGATTTTAGTGCAAATATTCAGCAGAAGCAACTTTTCATATAGTAAAACACACGCAGACTGCGGTCATTTCAGGAGAAAACAGCGCTGTGGGGGTCAAAGTTGCTCCACTCGCTGCGTGACGTGTAAAGTTATAGGATAAGAACTCAATTTCATTTTACTTTGGTTTTAATTTAGGTTTCAACGCATTTTATTCAGATTAAGTCTAAAGACTGTTAGTGAAGATTGAAAAATTCATTCCGAATTAATTTTAGTTCAACTTTACATATTTTCTTTTAATTTTGATTTGCACACATTTTATTCAGATAAAGCCACGTCTAAAGGCTGGGGATGTTTTAAATCTTAATTTGAAGGGATTTTAAAGTTAAACTTACATGTTTTCAGTTACTTTGTTTTAGAAAAGCGTCTATTTTTGTAGAGAAACAAACTCCCAGCCTGTTTGACAACTGCTGCAGCTCATAAAAAGCTGCTGCTGAAAGACTTTCTGTTCCTGTTTGGGAGGTTTGTTTGTTCCCCTCTAACTTATTATTTAAGCATCTCTTGCATCTGACGTCGACCTGCCAACGTTTTATGATCGAAGAGAAAGAAAGTATTGGAAAAAATCTTTCTTGCATTGTCTGAAGCAGTTCCTGGGTGTTTCGAGCTCTTATTATAGTTATTATGTTAATCTGCAGCTCTTTCCAGGCCGTGACGTTTGTTGTGAGTTGTTCTTGTTCAGGAAATTCTGCATATTCTTTATTTTTGTGGTGAGAACGTAAGAAATCCCGCATTTGTTCAGGTGTGGCTGCACAGAAATCATAACTACCTCAGGGAGCAAAAACATCTTGGAGATATTTTAGAGCGAAGTTTGGACTTGCTTTTTTCCTTTTGCTTTTCATAACCAGTTCTCTTAAGAAATGTTATTTTACTGTAATATGCACAGATATCTTCTGCATTATAAATAGAGTATTTCTGAATTTTTAAGGAAATTTTAATATTTTGTAATTGGGATTTGCATGTTTTTTATTCCTTCGCTCAGAATTTGAACAAAAATAATAAATAAAACAGGAATTTAGCTTAAAACCTTAAACAATATGTTTTCAAACTGCCAAATAAGTATATTTTTAATGCAAATTTACATTAAAAACAATGCAAATGTTTCTGAATAACTGCACTTTTACTGCACCATTTCAGAACAATTATCTCAATGCACTTAAAAAAAAAATCAAATTAATTTAGATTATTATTATTAAATCAGCCCAGACTGTCCAGTTCAACCCAAATGATAAAATATTACCTTTTAATTCAAAGGATTATTTAATGTGAATGCCTGTTGCATTAAGTTATTCTCTTCCACTGAGCAAGCATGTGGTGAAGGGGGAGAGAAACAACTAACATTAAGCAGGTAGAAACCTCCAGGAGCAGCTGGGCTAAATGTGAGCGGCCATGTTTTTATCTTGGCTGGTTGAGAGTTCAGAGGGCAAGAAAGACAAAATCATGGATAAATGGAGCTCCAACCTAAAAAAATATAAGTTAATTGGTCCCAAGTAATTAAATGAAGTTCATCAAACTTACTTTGTTTATTTTTGTTTAACTAGGCAACTAAAGTAACTTGGATAAAGTTAATTTGATTGCTTGTAACCAATGAATGCAGTATGTTTAAGTTGGATCATCTATTGTCTTTTGTCAGTGAATGTAAAGATGAATCAGAGAAAATAAATACCGGTTAGAATCAGGGGAATAAGTTTAATTTTGTGGGATCAAAAAGGTGAAAACCAAGCAGCAGATTGTTGGAGAAACATTTATCTTAGTTTTTTTTCTCAGTGCTCGCTGCTGAAATGTCCTAATGTCGCATTGTGTGGGAGGCGTTGAAGAATGCAAACGTCCTCCTGCTGACATTTCCCACCCTGACATGAAGTAAAATCAACAGGGAGGTTAAAAATGTGTTGAGATGTAGCAGCTGATTGTGTGCAGGTTGGTGGGATTTTTCTGCAGACCTGTGTTGTGTTTTCATTTATATTCTAGTAGATTATCTACACAGGGATATTTATCAGCAGGTTTAATCTGCTGTTTCTCCTGATATTTAATGTCTTATGAATGCAGAAATGTTGGTGTTATAGTTCAGTAAGCTGCTCACGCTTCCAGTGAAGACCTTTAGTAGGACGTTTTGACTTCTGTTTGATGGTGACTGAGCCGTGGTGCTTCAAAACCTCAAGGATCAGCCCTTAAATTTTACACCAGCTCTGGAGGATCCGAAATAACTGAGACGTTTGTGTTGAATTTGAAAGGCTGTAAGACTCTGAGCTGTTTACCTAAAACAGACTTTAAAACGCAGAATGTCCTCTTAAGGTAACGCCACTGTTACAACCCCACCCTAAAATCCCTAAAGTAAATTCTGGCACTGGGTTTAACATAAAACAAAGAGTAATCCAAACAGTTGATGAGTAACAAAAATATAATTTATTTTACAATTCTGATAAGATTACAAGAAGAAAAAAAACACAGGGGAGCTTAATGCTTCAGGGTCTCCAAGGCCAAAACAACAAACAAAACACCCCCTTATAACTAGAAAATAAAACAATCACTTTCTAAAGGAGAACTAAAAGAAAATACAAAACCTAAACTCCCTTACTTACCAAAAACAGG
>CAEGAF010173919.1:0-43888 GCA_903067075.1 Micropoecilia bifurca | reverse complement strand
CTCACTCTCTCTCTCTCTCGCTCTCCCTCTCCCTCTCTCTCTCTCTCTCTCTCTCTCTCTCTGTCTCTGTCTGTCTCTCTCTCTCTGTCTGTCTCTCTCTCTCTCTCTCTCTCTCTCTGTCTCTCTCTCTGTCTCTCTCTCTGTCTCTCTCTCTCTCTGTCTCTCTCTCTCTCTCTCTCTCTCTCTCTCTCTGTCTCTCTCTCTGTCTCTCTCTCTGTCTCTCTCTCTCTCTCTCTCTCTCTCTCTCTCTCTCTCTCTCACTCTCTCTCTCTGTCTCTCTCTCTCTCTCTCTCTCTCTCACTCTATACACACACACACATGTATATATATATATATATTTTTCTTTTCCTTGCATGTGTTTTCAAGAATAAATATATTTTTTCTCAAAAGGTTTTGATCAGATTCAATAATAATTAGGCCGTTTATACTCCTGCCTTGAGATTGTAAAAAGCCTGTTAAAATAATTGTTACTAAGCTACTTGAAACTGATCAAAAATGGCTTGCAGTGACATTGTCCACAAAGCACTTCTTTGCACAAAATTTTGTGGAGTTGATTGTTTTAGAAAAATGAGTCGCATTGCATGGATGTGTTTGACCCCCTCAAGCAAGTCGAAAAAATATAAAGGAAAGATGCACAAGTTGTCCTCATTATGAACTAAATATATTAAGTTGTATGCAATGGAAGTTTTTATTTTATGATTAATATGGGAAGACAGAACCATGTGAGAGGAGGTTCGTGCAAAAAAAAAAAAAAGACAGAGACTGCTGTTTAATTAGCAGCGTTGAGTTTTAATCAGATAGCAGTGACGGCATTTAATTAGTCGCCAGTGGCTGAATTCAGCAACAGCTTGACCATGCAGGCTGCCTGTGTTAGTCACTGGGTTATGGGACAGCAAGCAGGATGATCCTGACACCTTAATGGCTCTTGAGCTGGAGACAGAAGAAGTGAGTGGAGATGAGGATGCGGGAGGCAGCTACATCTGAGGATGAATGTGTTGAATGAGCGCGGGGTTGAAGAGTGTAGCGTGACTGGCACTTTGGGACAAACTGGAGGGCGAAAGGAGACGCTGGAAGCTTTTAAGAAGAGGTTATCGGACAGGCTGACGGTGGAGTGGCGGATTAGATAGAGCATAAGAAAGAAAGGAATTATAGGAAGAAGGCTAAGCATTATTAGGTTGTGTTAAAGGATAGAAAAAAGGAAAGATGAAGTTATATTTAAATAACATCCTCCACTTTGTAAGTTTGAAATCTTGCCCAACAGATAGACACACACACACTAACAGTACTGTGCTTTATTGTGGGTCTGAACACACTGAAGACAAACAAATAATGAATTATTGCATTAATAAAGTTAGTGAGGGGCTGCTGTAGATGTGCAAAAGCGCGGCGACAAAAGTCTTTCCTTCCAGCAGCTGTCAAATACAATCAGGAGGGCTTTCAGCAGAACATTATAATACAATAGTACAATGTCACCTCTATTTATGTGAATTTAACCATTCATATGCAATACGCTTATGTATCCTGTTATTTAATATTAGTTACTGGACAATATTCCTGCATAAACTATTCTATTCTATTTTATTCTATTCTATTCTATTCTTTTCTATTCTATTCTATTCTATTCTATTCTATTCTATTCTATGATCTTCTGAGTTCTGATTCTACATCTTCTTTCACATTTTATTCATTGATGGACGAGAGCAAATTTGTGCTTGTAGTTTTGACGAAAGTCACAGAACATAGTGACTGCATGTCTTCTGGAATTTGCTTTTGCTTTTTCACTTGAAAACCAAAATGGTCTGAGAGAAGGATTAAAAGCAAATGCCAAAAATGTTTCCCTTGCAGTTGTCAGATCAGAAAATCCTAAGTTTCTTTTTTAATCAAAATGTTTCCACCTATTTAGCTTCATGTATTCCTGAAAACCCACAGCTTTAAAGTTAAATCTTTAAAAACATGCAAGAACAAGGGATTTCAGGACCAAACATCAATAAAAGACAAGTTAAGAGTAACACCTTTTTGTCTTTCATACACCAAAGCCATGGGAAATCTTTGTATATTTTCAACATGACATGCATGGTGTCAACATCAGAGCACTGACTTTTCCTGTAGGGACCAAGAAAAGAGACATAAAACGCTTGTCAAAAAGAACAAACAATAGCAACACAAATAAACTAGATAAAACCATAAAAACTTCGCTTCAAAAATAGCAATGAAGCAACTTAAGTGGGTCAGTAGAGGAAAAAACTCACTTCACTTCCAGTCATACTAATTGTTGTTAAGACTCACAGAATCTCACCTTCTTGTCTCCTGCTATTTCTTACATCACTGACCTGTTTTACACTCCATAGTGAGCTGGCCTGAGTCCCTGCTAGATGTCTAGATGTCTTTCTCTCTTTACTTTTACTGATCACACCTTTTGTGCCCCCCTCTCGTTTCGTGCCTTGCGTTTTCCTGATATTTTTGTTTTTCACACTGTAATTGGATTTTGCTTTTTCTTCGGAAGCCAATAAAAAATCTTTTTGTGTGATGACTGGTTCAATTTCTTCTTTGCTTCTTGACTGTAAACATGTACAGCTTCCAAAACCAATGGCTGCTGCAGACACACACACACACACACACACACACACACACACACACACACACACACACACACACACACACACACACACACACACTACAAACGCACAAGCTCTCTCTCAAACTGTGGTGAAAAACATAAACACTTTTTTGTCAGAGCTGCTCATTGATTGAGCTGATTCTCCTCCGTACAGCCAGTGGACCCGTTCATGCACACAAACGTATAAGTTGTGTAGTGAGAACAGTAAGAAAAAAATCAAGTGTAGTAAATTAACTGAGGGTTTCACTGACGGTGCTTTGCAATGTAATGAGACCATGAATGTCATCTTCTGCTATAGACCAGTGGTTCTTAACCTGGGTTTGATGAGTCACCACTGCTATAGACAAAGGCATAGTTGTGCAAATGTTTTCTGGACAATTTCCTTCTAAAAATGTGTTAATTGCATCATAGTTTTGTGTTCTTCTCACCTGGACCACCTTTCACTACAGTTATAGCTGCTGAAGAAACAAGGCTGGTTCTGCTCTGAAGACTACTGCAGAAACACCCAAGATAATGGTGCAAAGAAGGATTCTTCATAAAATCAAACTGATGGATTACGATTAATAAAATTGTTTTGAATTGAATTGAATTTGAAAACACACCTTGGCTGTTAGTTGAGGTGGACAGCCATCATATTTTGGTTGGTTTGCACCTGTGTCATATCTTTTCTACTATTAGATGAGGGACTGAACATTGTTCTGTGAGATCTTTCAAGCTTTGACTCTGCTTTAGAAGTCACAGATTTATCCTCAGCCTTCCTGAGAGTTCACAGTGATCGTCATTCACTTATGTTCAGTATTCATGACGTTCTTTACCAGTTATGTTATCTTATAAGGTCTATCAGTTTCTACATTTTAATTAGGGGTAAAATGCAAGCCACACTTTGCAGATGTTTATTTGCAATAACACCATAATTTTCCTTCCATTATTTGGGTTCGTCTACACATAAAAAAACAAAAAAATAAAAAATGAAGCACTCAGGTTTGCTGTCAAAAAATGTGAAACAATTCAATGGGTAAGAGTGCCTTTGAAAAACTATAAGATGATGCTGATTTTTCTGCCAAAATATAAAAGCACATTTTACATATAATTAAGGTTCTCTGTGTTAAAGTCAGCCCTGATGTTTACTTCTGTCCATTGCACCGTCAGCTTCCCCTCAAAGATGAGCCAGCATTTAATCTGGACTTGCCTCAATATTTTCACTGCAATTTCATGATGTACATCAATAGCTTTCCATTATACGAAATGGTCAGACTCTGCAGCCCTTAGATTCTGTTATGGAGCAGCTAATGCTTTATGCCGCCTCAGCATTGTTGTGCCTACAAAATCAATTAAGTGACTAAATGGGCCAAATGCAGCTCCGTCGCGAAAACACAGGATCATTTCCGAGTGCAGGTGTGTAGTCACTGTAATACTTCCAGTCGTTTTTAAAAACATATATATATTTTCTTTCCCTTTTTGAAATGCGTATGTAAAAAGTACATCTGTTGTGTGTTAAACACACAAATGCAATATAGTCATTGCCTTTGCGAGGACAGCCCTCCAGACGAGTGTATGGAAAATGATTGCGTTGTTTCACCGTCTCTGACTCACTGTGAGTCAGGGCGCCAAGTTTACCCACAGGGTGAGAGGTAGACCGTGGAGGGGAGGCGGGACGAGGAGAAGTTGGTTATCCATGTGTGCGCAGCGCACCGTCCTCCACGCGTAAAGGAGCGCAAAAGCGGAATCTTCAGGCTTCACAGACCTCTGCAGGTAAACGGAGACTGGAGCCCGCTGTCTGTCCGAGACCGCGTTTTAATCCGATTAAGGCGTCGCCAGGCTCAGATGTTTCGATGAATTTCTTCGGCAAACTGCCAGTCTTCCTGCTGCTGGCGCTCCTAGCAGCGCAAGGTAAGAAGAGACTGCGCTCCTTATCCGATCGAGACGCAAACAAGTATTCCTGTTTATCTTACTTTTAGTGCATGGTCACATGTTTTTTTTTTAATCTTTCTTTGTAAAAAAAAAAAAAACGTAAGAAGTTAACTCATGCTCTCACGCAAAAATGAATGGTTTTGTTTTTTTTACTCTGAATAAGCAGACATGGAGAAATAAGTTGGAATGTTGTCTTTTTAGCAAAAGTTAACTTCAGCTCTTGGGCCACGTTGTACTGCATTTCTTACAAGAAGGGATTCTGACGGAGACAAATGGATCCAAAGCTCGTTAGGACATCCTGAAATTCCTCTGGGAGTTCAGGGGCGCAGAAACAACACAATGAGGACAGGTTCTCATTTTAATGTAAGATGTTCTGTCCCATTTAGAAAGCATGCAGGTAGTTTTTTGTATTTTTGAATAAAGTCATGAAACCTGGTAGCTCCAGGTTTGTTTATGTGGTGTTTCTCTTGGAGCTTTTAATAGCTCATCATACATAAGGTCTGAAATGAAACTGGAACTGGGAGTAGTCTACCAAAAGAGATGAACGTCAAGGTGACGAATCTATTTTTACTTAAACATTTATTGCTTTCGTATAAAACGTCCATGCCCAAAATGAGGACTGTTTTATATCTTAATCTGTCCTGCTGCAATCTTTTATAGCAGTTTTATAGGGACATATCTTACAAAACCAGCCATGTCCTCTGGACACTTTTTCCATATTTTTAAACGCTAACCTCCTTGTGTTTCATTTGATAAATGAACACAACGTGTTGCACATTAAATGCAGTGAGGATGAACATTCAGATCTTTTTAGTTGGTGCTTTTTAAAATCACCTTTTGCAACATTTACAGCTACAAGATTTGCTTCAACCAGCTTTTCCTTTGGTAAAAAAGATCAGACAGATTTCATGAAAAGGGTCTATAGACATAATTTTTCAAGTCTTCCTATTTGGTAGGACCGAACTTTGACTGGGCCATTTTGATATATCATTATGTTGTGACTGTAACTGTTCTATTGTTGTTCTGGCTTTTTATTTGGGGTCTTTGTTCTGACTGAACAAGAGACGTTCACAACTTCGTAAGCGCAATATTTTGTTTTAATCCTGCTTTAAACGTCACCACAACTTTATTCTGGACATGTTCGATTTGCTCTGAACACGTTGATTGTCAAACACGACAATAGAACAATTCAAGCAAATGAAGGCAGATGCACAGTGCCTCGACTTCTCTGTCAGGAAGGGGTTACAAAGTTATTTTCAAAGCATTAAGACACCCCAAAAACCACAGTGAGGATCATCACACACAAATGGAAAAAAAATATGAAAGGGTGGAGAGCCTCCCCAGGAGTGTCCAGCATTTCAAACTTCTCAGAGAAAACATTCACCCTGGCTTGAAACTTAATATACTGTATGACTTTATGAATGACTTTAGACAGGCTGTTTATTTTCAATACTCTACAGTGATGCTGCATTAAAATGACTGAAATATTTCTGAAAGAATGACTGGATCAAGTTCTCCAAAGAGATTAAAAAAACACTCATTTGCAGTTTTTGCTAATGATGTCACGATCCTTACCTGAGTTTAGGTTTTCTTTTGTGTTTTGATCATTTTCTTGTTTTTCATTTATGTTTGATAAGTCTTTTCTTAGTCAGTTGTTTTCTCAGTGTTATAAAGATGGCCATTTTAGTTCATTCCTTTAGTTTCTTCTTGTGTTTAGTTATTTGTACATTTGTGTTTATTTCTCTTAGATGTGTATTAATATTTTGCTCTTGGTGTGTAATTCCTTTTGAGCCTTAGTTCAGCTCCCTTTGTCTTAATTAGTTTCTCTTCTTTCCTACTTTCATCCTTTGACAGCTGTATCACATATTTTTACATTTTTACATAGGGCAATGTTGGTTTTCATAGGCTGTTTTCATTCATTTGATGTGTTTTCCTGATATGCCTGATTAGAAACATTTAACTATGACCGAATTGATAAAACCTGAAGAAATCTGTAAAACAGCAAATATGTTTTCACAAAACTATTGTTCCTTTCTTATTGGTTGCAGGAAAATAAATTCTCACATATTCTTGATCATATTTTCTTAGACATTCAGTGAGTCGACAAGGGAGATAAAAAATAATATCCAGATGTCAGAACTGCAATAAATAATGTTTTTTCCCATTAGATGTTACCTGCCAACATGTTTTATGAGAGTCTCCCCAAAAGGAGAAACAAAACATGCTACAATCACAAACATAATTGGTTTGTTTCAACTTGAACTTTTTCTTCACTAAAGCAAGAACAAGACTGACAGTGTTAGTACAAGCGGTCCATGTGGCAAACGCATGGAGCAAAGGAAACCATGCATAAAAGCACCAAACCTTGTGTTTGGTGGTACGTCTGTAATGATGCGGTTCTGTTTGGCCTGGGAACTTTCTCATTATGAACACAGCTGGGCATTAAATAGATATGTAGTTTAATTCTGCCAGAAAATGAAAAACGATTACTTATTAGGAATTGCTAGATGCTTTCATAATTTTGAAAAAGTAACTAAAAATAAAATAAAAAATTATTTTTACATTGATTTCACAAGAGTTGTTAGGAAAGAGAACAGCTGGTGCAAAATGTTGTGATTTTGTAAATAAAAATAAGAATTCCGTAATTTATGATTTATCTTGAATACAGGTAATAAAATAGTGGATGGATTTTTCAAACATTTGACTGTGAGATTATGGTACTACATTTTCTGATTTCTTTTTTTGAGGGGCTTTTTAACCATTTACCTTGGCAGAAAAAAGGGACATTGCATTAGCAAGCTAAATGAAAAGCTTACATGAAAATGTCAAGAGTAATTTCATGTAAGATGTGAGAATAAACCATCAATAAATTAGCTGGTGTTTCTTGAAAAATCATTAACTGCCTTTGATGCACAAATTAGAGAAGCTTTAAGCTGCAGGCTGAGTTCTTACTTTGTACATATCACGTTTTTACTTTATGTCACCCTGTTTGCGATGCACAACTCCACAGATCATTTTTGTATTTTCAGAAAGGGACAGATGTGTTATTTCTTTCAGCTTCACACATTATGTACTGAGTATCAGTGTAATTTTTTTTTATCTTCAAAGCCCTGCATGCAGCTGCAAGTCTGTTCCAGATGTGGTTCCTGCAGATCTCCCATTGGGAGCAGCATTGAGTGCTTCTATGTGCTCATGCCATGTCTGCTGTGTGAAAGTCAGTGTCTTCTCACATCCTGTAACCTGACACAGAAACGTAGCTGAAGGGAGGATTGGTTTCCTCTACAAAATCTGTTGGATAAACTCTCCCGACTTCCTCTTTCATGCTCTTCTGTCATTCTCCTTAGCGTTACAGATTTGCTGCGGGTTTGCCCTTGAACTCAGAGAATCTCAGAAGAAAAGCGATGCCTTGAAAGTGCGACAGTGTCAGTGCTCTCGGAGGAGGACAGGTTTTGCTCGGCAAAAATTAAACACAGTTTTTCCTCAGTAGAAGTTTTTAGTTTAGCACTTTAGTGGAAAAAAGGAGAAACAAATAGTGTATTATGTTGTTGCTTTGTCCTTTTACT
Organism: Micropoecilia bifurca; assembly: GCA_903067075.1. NCBI lineage: Eukaryota > Metazoa > Chordata > Actinopteri > Cyprinodontiformes > Poeciliidae > Micropoecilia > Micropoecilia bifurca. The sequence continues at coordinate 35,797 of CAEGAF010173919.1, read as the reverse complement.
CGTCAATTTCTATTGTGTCATTTTCAATAGCAACTGTTCATTCAGAGGAATTATCCACTGACATACATACTGTATACACATACAGTGGGGATGTGCTTTGTGGGCTTCAAAAGGTATTGTCTCGTTCTATCCAGGATCTAGTGGTTTGTCCCCAAAACAGAGGAGATGCTGATCCGCGGTTCATGGGATTGGGGTATTTTATTTAAAAATAGAATCTGACTGAAGTGGCTCAGAGGAAGGGACTAAGAGACTCGTTAAATACGGAGGTGTTTGTTGGAAATATGACATTCAAAACAAAGTTTCAGCCCGTGGGACAGATTGGCGGCGTGCATCAGCATATTCTAGGACAGGATGGGTTCCTTCAGGTCTGAAAGGGAGTGATTAGAGATAGACTGCATAATGCATTTCCCTGCAGCTCCTCGCCTGCATCATCTCCAGCACAAAATAGCTGAGGGAGATGTTCAGCCACGCCTGCATTTTTCCTCATCTAATCCGCATTGTAGTTTATGCTTGACCCCTTATCTCACTTCGCTGTGCATTTTAATAGGCTGTGGCTGCATGTTAACTGTGCAAAGAGGATCTTCCTCTGCCGAACTAGCTGGGCCCCAGAGAGCAGGATCTGCAGGTTGCTGATAATTAATAAAACAAAAAGAACACACAACTCATTAGAAGTGAATGCTTTTGAATCTGCTGCCTTGGTTGCAGTTCAAGAATCAGACGGATATTTTTCTTTCGGCATCGTAGAAATGGTTTTGATCGGGTCTCTGTAACGCTTTATCAAAGCTTTCTTGTGTAGGTTTGTCTACTCACGTCCTACTTTCACCTACTATATTGGCTCCAAAGACTTAAATGCTCATCTGAGCTTTGCTGTGCACTACAGAAAAGCTCTCTGGTTTCGCTCCCAGAAGCAATATAGTTGCATTAAAGCCTGACAGGCAACCAGTGTGTGTGTGTGTGTGCTTGTGTGCGTGTGTTTGTGTGTGTGTATGGTGGTGTGGGGCTGTGAGGCAGCTTGAGGATTCTCTTAACGCGATTGTCATGTGATTATTGCAACCAAACGCTGGTGCACACATGGTGTGCAGCCACCACAGGCAAACGATTTTTTCCACCTTCCTATGGACGGGCTTAGACATCATGGAGCCCTCAAATCTAAAGACCCAAACTCACATCTACTTCAAGACCGTCAAGGTCCTCTGGGACACCCTGCTCTTTTATGCTGGGAATTGCGTGGGGTACATTTAAGGATGGCAGTAAAGAAAGTAAAAAGAGTTTTTTTTTCTTTTTCTAAATGAGATGCCTTAGATGGAGGCTATACTTTTCAGCTTCTGTTCCTTAAATAGCCTGTTAAAAAACAGTTGCTTTCTTTGCATATCAATCCTGCTGTCAGTGAATTTATTCCTCTAGAAAAACATTGTTTAAACATCAGCCTTTGGTTGAAAAACCAAATATTTTTGAAACTCTCAACCTTTTGCATCTTCGGTCTCCTTATGACTTGACTAACCTGGCAAATTCGATGTACTCTTTAATTTTTAATCCATAAAGATAAAAATCACATTTTTTTTAAAGGAATTTTGTCTAAACTGTCCTCAGTTTTCTCAGTATACATAAAAATATCTGGTTGGCATTGATCCGTGTGAAGTTTGCAACCTCTACGTGTTTTTTTTAATTATGTTGTTCTTGTGATGGTTTTGAACTCCTGTTGAGTTCAGAAAAGAGTGATGTTTAAATACTCATATCTCAAGATCACAAGCTAATTATCTTATTAGCCTGATATTATTACACATTTTCTAGGATAATGAGGTAATTTGCGTTTTTTTAATCTCTGTCTAACAAAGCTTGTCCTCTTGTGATAAGATCATAATTACATTCTGCTCTCCAGAAACCAAATGTCTCACTCTTAGAAGTGAATGGCAGATTGATAAATGCAGCAAATGATGGAAAATGATGGAAATGTTAAAAGGAAGCAGAAAGACAACAGAGTAACATGCAGTTGAAGAACAACAGATCTATGGATGATCTTATTTTTTCTTTGACTCAAAAGATCTAAGGTTTCCAAGCACTGGAAGAAGTAAAAAAAAAAAAAAAAAACTAAATTTGATGCAATCAAATGAAACAGGATCAAAAATCCTGAGTCTGCATATGAACCCTGTGATCTTTTTGTCTTTGTGATGAAACATAATAATCATCATAAAACCAGTGAAAGACTAAAATGAATACAACAGTGCTATATTCTGAGCTAAAGATCCACTGGCTCTGCACATAGACTGACTGCATATTTTGCCTATTCTTTGCAAAATGCACAGGTGGGCGTCTATGTAATAATTAAGAGATTTGGAGGCAGATGCACTGGATTTTGAAGGAGTGTCATTTATTGTAGTGCTGCCACTCTTAAGAATTCATGGACAGTAATTTCAAAACTCAAAGCAAATTGAAGATCTTGGGTGTATGGTGATCTGCGCTTTCAGGAGCATGTGTGCAGCAAAGTGGAAAAACATAGGAAAAAGAAAGAGTTTTAGGGACATTAAAAGGATTGTACAACAAAGATATCTGTACCCCTGAAGATCTAAAAACAGGAGCAAACGTTTGTATTTGCTGTGACTTTGAGACTCAACATCTTCCCTGAGTCCTGATTCAGTCAGTGTGACTGACAGACGTGATAGATAAGCCTGATCCATCGTCTCTCGAAGACAGATATGACATGTACGGATTCCCTGCTGGTGTTTCCATGGCTCTGCAGGGTTTACACGTTTTAAACAGGCTTCTGGTATGTTACTGAAAAAATCTTCTTAATTTGGGTAACCCGCTTCATAATGTCTCAAAGTTTTAAGGTTAAACATGCACAGTTGAATTTTACAATATGTCTACCCTCCCTTTTATCTGCAAAACAGATGAGATGTCGGTCTTTATAAATGAAATTGTCGATTTCTTCTTCTTGTCCTTCCAGAAAAACAAAACATTCACAAACTTGAGAATCAGTGCAAGGAAAACGCATTTTAAACTCAAATTACAGCAACAATCTGAAAAACTGTCATTTTTAAAGGAGGAGAATTATGTTATTTTTTCAGAGTTTGAATTGGCTGGATCAGTTTGCAGAGTTACTAACTAGTCCTTTATGTTAAAAAACAACAGATAGGTTGAGAAAAATATCTGCAAAGATGTCAACAAAGATATTTAAAATTTTAAAATATTTATATATTTCCTTTTAAAATCAGGACACAGGATGAACTGTTGGATTGCAGGAATAATGGCATTAAAAGGCAGCTGTTCTCACAATAGTACAATTCACTTGGCCGCATATTCATCAGGCTCTCCTATATGAAGAGTCTCGTATTGCAGCTCCTGCTCATTTGGATGGTCATGGCTAATGCAGTAATCACTGTGGGTCCTCTTTTGCGTCACTGAGCGTGTCAAAGTCAGGCCATCAAATCCCCTGGAGAGGAGACCCATGTTATCTGGCTGTTCTCTGCACGTTTCTGCTGTCAATTTTTTCCTCCTATCTCCTCGTGCCACTGCCTCCCTCTCTCTTTGTATCTCCTCTCCATTTACTCTCGGTCTCTGTCAGTGGTGTATTTTTGGAGGGTAATTAGTTCCTTCAGACTGTCCACCACAGGCTCCCAGGCTCATCCTGTTAAGCGCATGTCTGATCAAAGAGTCTCCCACAGGCCGTGGGTTCTTCTGCAGCTCGCTCCTCCTGAAGCCACGAGAGAAACGAACACAGTCACTGTTTGTCTTGCTAAGTCTCAATCAGTGTTGCTTTTCCTTAAAGAGAAATGCTCGATTGTTTGGCTTGGCTCCAGCCGCTCCAGAACAAAGACTTTTCAATTTGACATCATAAAGACGGGGAAGGAAAATAAGAAAAAACTCAGGTTTTTGTAATTTGAAATGTGAGTCTCGGGCTAATTTCATGTGATTTTCGTCATCAGAGACAAAAACAGTTCTGATAATGGATAATGTGTTGAAATCTGAGCTGTTAAAAGTGAAGATAAAGATGATTATGATAAAGGAATGTTTGACAATCTGTCTCTTGCAAAAATGTATGTTTTAAGTTAATAACATAGCAGACTAATCACCGACACAATATTGTGAAAATCATAAAGCGTCAGCATGAAAGCGATTTCTATCTTCTTTTGTGTTTAATTGCAATATCACCTACAATGCCTACATTGACTTATCATCAGTTTCAGTTTAAACTATGAAAAAACAACTAAATCTCTTCACAATGACAACTGAGGTGCCAAAGAATAATAGAAAAAGTTATATATTAAAATGATTATGACAGACATATTAAATGTCAATGTCTTACCATTTTAAAAGATTCAGTTGATGTTATAAAATAATTAAAATTGTCAGATAGGCCAACCAAGTATTTTATTACATAACAATTTGTTAATTCAAGACATTAATAAATTTATAAAATGTTATCACCAAGTCTAAATCGAAAACTCTGCTTGTTGATACAACATTACAATATTTTCTGCCTTCCTTTTCAGTGTCATAAATATATGTAGCTTCAAGTAAACAATGTTAGAAAAATTCTCTTTATTTATCTGGAACCTTGGTTCACTTAATTTGATCTGTTCTGTACGCTTTTACATAAACATATCAAAACATATGTTATGAGCATTGCAGCTCTTGCATCACTGTGCATATGCTTTGTCTGCATTTTTGAAATTTTTCTCCACATGCTGAATGCTTAGAGGAGTATAGTAAACATAAGACCTTATTTTCTCATTGCTTTAGCTTATTCTTTGATTACTCAGAGGACTCTCAGAATATGCATGTGTGTATTCATTCATGAGCAGGTTTCAAATGCTTGGTTTTGAATTTCCCCTGCACACACTTATGCCTTACTTTACATATCAGGGAAATGTTGTAAGCAGGAAAAGTTACACACAATCATCTGAAGGGTAAAGGAGAGAAAAGGTTATATTTAACACTTTTTAAGCCTAGAATACTTAAGATTGTCCCTTAAAAAAAACAAGTACATGGAATTAGGGGACTTACTGTTCCAAGAGAGGATTTTTTTTTACTTTTTCTATGAATCAAAGAACAAAAGGTCCAATTAATTGACTGATTATAATTGCCCTGGATTTCCCTCAGCCAATTACAGGCTTTACCAAGGTTCTGGCGGAGCAGCAAATCAGCAAGCGGCGGGTAGTTTTTAAGGCAGGTACCAAGAGCTGAAATTACACAAGTGTCTCCAGAGAAACGTCATTTTATTATGGTTTTAAGGAGCAACTCGCCTCAGCCAGTGACCTGAGGAAACTTGTAGACTTTACAGCAGCACAGTAATGAGATGTTAGTGGTTTTAGTTCCCTTATTGCTCCAACAATTTTTATTTTTCAGTTTTTTAAATTGTGACTGACACGTCTATTACACAAGGTTTGCTGAAAGTAGTTGGTCTACAAAGAGCGACAGTGATAGAAAGGTGATAATAAAGGGCATTTTATATTACTTTTGGCTTTTGAAGTAACTTAAATTTTATGGTTAAAAATGTGGTTCCAGCCATGACACAAACTTTACCAACTAGGCCAAGAAAAGTGACGATTTCTGCCAGAATTATATCTGACGCTCGTTTGATAATTATAATCTTGACTGATGTGGATAAGGGAAGATCCACCATAACTTCAAACTTGTGCATTGAATTACTATTTTTAAAATGCTTTGAAAATGTTAAAATTAGGGTGATGGCAAGGAGCCCTTTCCACTTCAAAGACTTGGAGTTCATCACCAAGACAAATCATCATGGAAACATTCAAAAACCAGGTCATAAATTATTTTAGATTTTTGAGAAGGAAAAAAAATCACTTAAATAAATACACAAGATCTTATTTTCAGAAATGATGCTACTTTTACATTGTTTTATTAGCTTTTAGGAGATGCCTGTTTCATTATTTTTTATCGCAAATAAACACCTTTGTTGAATAAAATTCAAATCAAATTTTCCTCCAGATACAATTTGATTGTTAAATTAGTGATATCAAACAGCTACTGCACAGTCTGCTGCTTGATCCAGAACCAATGGATTCTGCTTTCGCCCTTTATGGTGGCCTGCATGTTGCCTGCGGTCATGTGATCTTATTGTTTGGTTTTGCTCAGACATCATAATGAAACTGCCCCCCCTGAGGTGAACTGAGGCTTATTGTAACATCAGAGCTCGTTGTTATCAGACCCGGTTAGATCTGTGCAGATTCCCACAGCTCATCTCTTTACGGACTTTTCCTGCTCTGGCAAGTCGGTCACTTTTTGAGAACGTGAACAATCGAATTGATTCAGGATGTCTGGAAGATGTTCATCACGATACTCTGATTGGAAATGTTTACGACTTTACTGTATGAACAGCGGATATTACATCTATTTCAATGCAAAGGTTCCTCTAACATTGTACAGATTTGATTAAAGTGAACGTCTTCAGGCAGCCCAGTTTGATCTGAGAATGTTGTGGCAAACATCAGCCATATGAGAAGAATAATAATAAACCCAACACTGCTGGGAATAAGACACCAGTCAATAAGCCGACCACAAAAAAAGACAGTTTTGTTTTTGCTATATTTTATACTATTCATGATGATCTTAACTGCAATTGTTTTGATGTTAAAATTTGGCTACACCTTTGCTTCCACCAGTTGACATTTAAGACTTTTATTTTTAATTATAGCTAATACTTTTGTAAAAAAAAAAAGAATAGTGTAAGCTGAAGTACTTTCAGTATTTCCTCCTTATATTAGTATGATACATGATGAACATTATAAGATTGTGCAGAGAAAAGCTTGATAGGTAAAGGAGAATATTAATATTATTAATATATTTTTTGATTTGTGGAGCATAAATGGACTCAATAATAAACTAATGTTTTATTTAGTGGTTTAAAAAACTCTTTAGTGACTGTTTATATCTCTGCAAATCAATTTTGACCTCCTTATCTTTTTTATTTAAAAAAGTTAATCTCTTAACTGATTCACGCAGGGAATAAAGAGCCTGTTTGATGTGAAAGCCTTCAATGATATGCTAATCTCTACTTGACTTGAAAGCTATGTTGGGAAATTTTATGTGTAAATTTTCAAAATGTTTGTGTCTTACACGCAGAAGAGGTTTTGTTCAAAGACACTAAAAGTCAAACACCTGGTGTTAAAGTGTTGAGCTTAGAGAACATAATCAAGGGGTTATGAACATTTTAGATCAGATTATTTTAAAGTAAGAGTCGGAGGTGACTCTCCAGAGTTTATAACGTCTCTCCGGTGGCGTGACTGCATGCTGTCCCAACATTTTCTGCTCAGACAGATGCAGGTCTGTTTGCCACCTCAAGCATTATACTTGTGGCAGTTTTTCATAATCTGATCTTCGGCTCAGTCTTCACCTCTGCAGAGGCTGTTTTTCCTGCTTTGACTGAAATCCTCCACTGATAGAGATGGACAGTTCAGCAGCGAAATGCTCTGTCAACATCCTGTAAGAAAATATTTTTCTGTCACGGTTTTAAATGCAAACATATCACATTAGAAGAGACTGTTTGGCAAGGCTTAAAATAAGAACATCTTTAATTGAGCTCCATTTTTAGACTTGTTGAAGTTTTTGTCAGATTTTAAATAAAGTCATCATGAAATGATCATCTGAATTTCATAAATTACCACATGAGTCCTAACGTGGTCAATATGTGCATTAATTGCACATATTGCAGTAGCTACTTGTACAGGTTAAATAAAAGGATCTATTTGTCATAGCGAACAAGCGGCTCAGTTTCTCCTAAAATAAACTGAAACAGCTGCAGCTTGGACACAAGTGGTTAGAGTGTTTGTCCCAGTCTATTTTCATTACTGCAGCATAATAAATCATAACAGATTTTACTGACTGACGGCTTAAAGGGAAAGATGAAGTAAAGATAAGGTTTTTCAGTGATTTTGTCGAGAAATTTTGGGGAATAAACAAAGAACCTCTCCTGCAGAATATTGTTTTTCCACACAGACCTTTATTTACCAAAAGCAGCAAGCTAAGCAGCAAGCTCAGCACCTTGCCTGCTGAGAGAAGAAACATTCCCCACCTGCACTGGCCTCTTTACACCATCTCCTTCCAGTTCAATTTTTTATCACTTGTTTTTAAAATGTCTTGGTTATTACGCTGTAGGAATAAACTGGAATGATTTGACTGAGTAAGAAAAGGCTGCTGAAGACTTCATAGAGCTCAACTTATGCTCTGACCTTCCAGTGACATCATTACATACATTTGAAAAAGACATTTACATACATGGGGGTGAAAAGACAATTGATTCCACTCTCACACTTGGACATTAAATCAGATTAAACTTTTCATTTTTAGGTCAGTTCCGATTACCATTTTTAAAATGTGAGACTAGTGAGTGAGACCTGTTTTTTATTTTATTTTTTTTTGTAAATTTCTATTATTTTCTTTAAAAAAATAGTTTTGTATATATCTTGTCAATTTTTGGGGAATTACCTATCAAACTACCAATTTATTCAAATGTTTTTGCTGCCCTTCTGCAAGCTTTTCACAATAGTTGCTGAAACTCCTGATCAGGTTTGTTGGCACAACCTTTGAGCTTGGACCAAAAGTTTTCTATTCAACTAAAATCAAGTTTTTTTTAATGGACTCATCAAAACTACATTTTGGTTCTTTAGCTACTTTGAAAAGAATTTGCTAGAACCATAGGGTAATCGCCCTCTGGAGGAGCCATTTGTCCCCAAGCCTCACCTTGCTGGCTTTTATTGAGATGTTTCTTCAATATTTCTCATATCAAATTGTTTCCCTTATGACGGCAGCTACAGTTTGTGACGTGCACCGGTGTTGTTTTCAACCTCAAATGTAACCTTGGTCATAATGGGTAAAAAAACTGTAATTTTAACAGAATGACGATTTATTTTTGCTAAGCATAACAATCCTGTGTTTCTGTTGTAGCTGTTTTTATTTAACTTTAAAAAAATAACATCAGAAGACAAAGAAATATATAGATTTTATAAGGATTTACACATCATTAACCACCATATTTGTATCATAAAGTTTCATCAGCTTCTGCCTGTTTGTTACTGTCTCATATACTTGGTAAATGCAGCCCTGATGTGAGAAAAACATTAATCTTTGACTCCCTATAATAACTTTCTGTTTGCAGACACTGAAAATAAATCTGTTTGGAGCGGTGACCTTTCTGCAGTATTAGTGTCAAGTTTAATTTACTGGCACTGATAATCACTGACGGCTCCACAAAGCCCCACTTTAACTCACTCAATGTAAAATGGCAGTTTTTTTTTCTTTTTGCTATTTTTTGCTAATCTTCTGTAATTTTTTTCAACGTCGTCACCCTCTGTTTTCTTTCCAGGCTGCTTCTCATCCAAGGCAGAGGACAGATTATTTCGAAGGTTGTTCCGGAGATACAACCAGTTCATCCGACCTGTGGAGAATGTGTCTGATCCAGTTACGGTGGAGTTTGAAGTGTCCATATCACAGCTTGTTAAAGTGGTGAGAACACAGAATCATCCATCTATCGGCTCCTTTATTTGCCATAAATCATTTGTTCAGCATTTATATTCTTTCTATAGGACGAGGTGAATCAAATTATGGAAACTAACCTGTGGCTGAGACATGTAAGTGCTGCTGTGTTTTTTATTCGCTATGTGTTGTGCTGTTTGAGTTTCATCAGCAGATCAAGTAGGGCTGTGGAGATACACTAATCTCACGATACAATTTGATATGTGAGATTCTGCTCACAATACAATTTGGTACATTTTTAACATTTTATGAAAGATTTCAGAGTGACAGAGAGATTTTGGTGACATTTTGTGACCGTTCCATAGATTTGGATTTAATTAATTGAACTGATGGTGTAATGCTGGTGTGATAAATGTTGTTTTTGTTATACATTTGCTTTGTTTAATTGTTAATTGTGTGGCTTTTTGTATTTGGTTATGCAGAAAAGGAGCCTTTTTTGCCTTATTCACTTATATTATATAATGTAATTTATCTATTTCATTTAATTATTTAATTAATTGTAGCAGGTTGTTTCATTATATGTCATTTTTAATCTACATGTGCAACTGGGTAAAAAATGTCATGTGTGATAGCTGTCATTTAATTCATGTGGATTTGACATAAAACTCAAAGTAGGATTGACACGTTTTGAGGAAAACATACCAATAAATATGGAATCATTAAAATTACACAGCCCTAAAAGTGTTTCTGTTTTTCTATCCTTCAGGTTTGGAACGACTATAAACTGAGATGGACCCCTGTTGAATTCGACGGTATCGAGTACATACGAGTCCCATCCAACAAAATCTGGAGACCGGATATTGTATTATACAACAAGTATGTTTTGATAAACAGATGATGGGAGGGTTACTTTTTTGTCTGTTTGAAATTCTGTTATAAAAATGTTAAATAAATTCTAAATACAGACCAATAAAAAAACAGCACGATTAAACACAGTGGCTAAATAGTCCACATTTTTTGTTTGTTTGAGCCTGGATGGTATTTTTTTTCTTACTTGTGTTTGCTACGATGTCAGTTGTTGGCTTAAAATCCTCTGACGTTTCCAGAAAATGTAGTAACCTTAGAAATGTTCTCCCACAGTGCTGTTGGTGACTTCCTTGTAGAAGACAAGACCAAAGCTCTGCTGAAGTTTGATGGCACCATCACTTGGGTCCCCCCAGCTATATTCAAATCCTCCTGCCCAATGGACATCACTTACTTCCCCTTTGACTACCAGAACTGCTCTATGAAGTTTGGGTCCTGGACCTACGACAAAGCAAAGATCGACTTGGTGCTCATTGGCTCAAAGGTCAGAAATTAAAAAGGAAGAAAAAAAATCTTGGATATATCTTGTATTATGTTTTTATACATACTTTTTAGTCAATATTTTTCTACTAGTATTAAAAAGATGTCTCATGTGATTGTATAAATGGAAAAATCCCACCAAGGTAAGTGTAAAATAAAGCTATACTAGATTATAACGTACAACTTCTGTTGCTCTAACGCTACACTTTTCATGTTATTACAGAAACATCTCACATTATTCACAATATACATATTTATCACATCCTACCAAAAACATTCCTTAAAATATCGATTTTGTAATCTTTTACATTATTTTAAATTTTACAAACATGAAAAAATATTGTTGTACAATTCAGCTTTCACATTGCTAGAAAATAATAAGTGTCTACCTTATAAGGATGTTAATGATGCAGATCAAAAATAGAGAAAATGTTTTGTGTATTGGAACCGTTTAATTTTGATTTTGTGTTGAGACATAATGAGATTTCGTTGCTATTCAGCAGATTTGACATGACAATTTCTATTGCATCAATATTTGTTTATTTCTGACACATGCAACACAAAAATACCCTTGAATTGTTAAATATCGCCACATTTCTAATAAAGAGCTTCTTTTCAAACATACATTTTCCAGGTAAACCTGAAAGACTTCTGGGAAAGCGGGGAGTGGGAGATTATCGATGCACCTGGATACAAACACGACATTAAGTACAACTGCTGTGAGGAAATCTACCCGGACATCACCTACTCCTTCTACATCCGCCGCTTGCCTCTTTTCTACACAATCAACCTCATCATCCCTTGCCTCCTCATCTCCTTCCTCACGGTGCTGGTTTTCTATCTGCCGTCAGACTGTGGGGAGAAGGTCACCCTGTGCATCTCCGTCCTGCTCTCCCTCACTGTGTTCCTGCTGGTCATCACCGAAACCATCCCCTCCACGTCGCTCGTCATCCCGCTGATTGGAGAGTATCTTCTCTTCACCATGATTTTTGTAACTCTGAGTATCGTCATCACCGTCTTTGTGCTGAACGTCCACTACCGCACTCCGATGACTCACACGATGCCGGAGTGGGTGAGGATGGTGTTCCTCGGGGTGCTACCCAGAGTGATGCTGATGAGACGGCCGATTGACCAGGGCTGCTCGTCACCCGCCAGAATTACAGGAGCCACAGGAGGAGGAGGAGGAGGAGGTGTAGGAGGAGGAGGAGGAGTCACCGGCGGAGGCATTAAGAAGAGAAAGACCAGCGTAGGAGGAGGAAGCAGCTCCGGAAGTGTAAGCGTTGGAGGCATAACTGGAGGCGTGGCGTGCCCGCCGCTGGACAGTGGCTCAGGGGGAGGCGGGACCTCCTCGGCTGGCGGCTCCATGAACTGTGTGGAATATGGCAACGTCAACCGTGACCTTAACCGCGACATGACCAGGAGGTGTCCCTACAGGGGCAAGGAGGTGCCGACTCCCGTTCCTCCACCGATGGTTCCTCCACCTCCTCCCCAGGCAAACCCGGCCCTGGGGCCTCCGGAGTCAGAGCCCCCGAAGGCGCCGAGGCCTCTGAACGCCTCGTCGCCTGTCAGTGCGGTCGTTGCCTTTTCTGTGGTGTCGCCGGAGATCAAGCAGGCCATCGAGAGCGTGAAGTACATCGCGGAGAACATGAGGACACGCAACAAAGCCAAGGAGGTACATAAGCAGGCGTTTAGTTCGGCATGCCTGTTGATTATTTATGTTAGTATTAGGTTTCTAATCCTAATTAGATTCAAGATTTCTCTCTAGAGAAGACCTAATAATACTGTAGAATTAGCATGCAGTAGCTGCCTGTTGAGTGGTGTAGAGTGGGAACAGGCCTCTGGGCGACGGTTGAAAGTTGATGCTTTCAAGTGATGCTGCACAGATTTTATGTAAGAAAACAGTAATAAATAAATAACTCACATAATACAAAATCCATAATAAATATCTCTAGACCAAGTCCAATATTTGCATGTATAAATTTCAATTGGCATTAAACCAGAACAAGCAGTTGTATTGACATGATCAAAACTTTAGTTTGATGTTAATAAGAAAAAAATACATTTACATTTTAGTAAACAGTATGTCTTTCCAATCTATTGATAAGCTCTTTAATCAGTGCTCAAGTATTTCACTTTTTGTGTATTTCTGTCTTAAATACAAGCAGCTTTACAGATCTCTCAAACTGCTTCAGAGATATTACGGTGACTCACTATACTATAACATAAGACAATATTATTTATGACATTTTATCATGGCTTTAACAGTTCTGTGTAAACTACTGTTTCTCCAGTTTTGGATTTACTGTTTTCCTGTGAAATGAGAGTAAAGAGTGAAAAACAAACAGAAGGGGTCAGATATTTCTTCTGCTTTCTAATCCAATAGTGACTGAGGTGATGTGCGTGATGTTGAAGGCTGTAATTAATGTCTCAACCTAAGAGCATAAATACTTTATGACAGAAACTATAAAGACGTGGCACTAGGTGAACTTTCTTGTGCATTGATCAGGTACTTGATGCTTTATTTGTCAGAACTGACTAACTGAAAACACAAAAAGCCAGATCTCTGAAAAAATGTTACTAAATTTATTACATTTTATGCAACAAAGATCAAGTTTTCTAACATGAAGAAGAATGTGATCTCTAAACAAAATTATGATTTTATAATATAGAAAAAAACCCATGTTGACCTTTTAGCACTGATAGGAACAAAACAAATCATCTAATCTGTTACATACTTTTTTCATCACAGCGTTTCTTAAGGGGAAACCAAACAAATTAATAACATTTCCCCTTTTGCCATATTCTTATCCAATAATCTGGACTGTTATCATTGCAGCATTCAGTATATGAATTCACACATGCACTGATTCTCATGCCCTTAATCTGTTTCATATTGACCAAGAATCTTTACATGTAAGAGACAAAGTTTTGTTCTCACAGTTTGCTTACAGAAGTGGGTGTTACTTCTGCGTGGTTAGTAAAATTATACTTTTCTCGGTAAACACTGTAGAAAGCATTTCCCCTCTGCTATATTTGGAGTTTAAAGCTGCTTGTTTGTTCCAGAAGCGGGTTTTGTGCCCGGCGTCCTCACATTCTGGATAGTCCTGATATCTTTGTTGCGTCGCCTCCATCCTTCCTCAGCAACATGCATCTTTCTTCGAGGCTTGGATAATAGTTAAACTGCTTCCTCAAAATGCATAATAGCATTACGGTCACTGGATAATCACAAGCTTATTTTGCACACCTGAAAAACCAGATATAGCTCCGGGAAAAATGTGCTTGGCTCTAAAAGGCTTTCCAACTAACAAACAACCTAAAAAGTAAAGATATTCCAGAAATGCTTTCTGTATTTGATATTTTCTGTTGCCAACACTTTCTCCGTAAGCCTTTTATTAACCTCGAGGTCGTTTTTTTTTCTTTTTAATTTACCTCGCATGTTTTTTGTGACATCCATGTATTGGGAATAAACTTTTTTCTTGACTGGATCTGCTTTAGATTCTAGTTTCCACACGTTGCATAATGTCCTTTCCGTTCTCTCTTCAGGTGGAGGATGACTGGAAGTACGTTGCCATGGTCATCGACAGGATTTTCCTGTGGGTTTTTGTGACAGTGTGTGTGCTGGGAACTCTGGGACTTTTCCTCCAGCCACTTATAAGCTTCTTAAAATGAAGAACTTGTCTTGCCTCTCTTTTCCCCCCTGCTTTACTTGTCTTACTAATCATTTCTTTACACCTTACTTGAGTTACTCCAGGGGTTATCATGCTCTTAGCATTGTCAAGACAAGCACAAGACCATTGTTGTTCTTTTTTTCTTTCTTTTCTCTCTGTGTCTGGGGTGCCATCATCAACCATCCTTTTTAGCTCTCTTCTGTAGATTTCCCTAGACTGAAACACATCTCTTTGCCCTTTCAGCTGCCAATTCAATGCTATAGCAATGCTGCCATCTTGTCTCCTCGCATGTTTTCTGAAACCTGATTTCTTTGTCATCTCCCTTCTGTTTATTTTTTACCTCTCCAGTGTTTTACTTTGAGCTCCCACTGGAGGCATCTTTCCACTGTCATCTTCTTGGCGCAGCAGCTTAGATGGCAGTTTCCAAGAACTCTTTGGAAACACATTTCAGTAAAAAGAAGAAGAAAAAGAAGAAAATTACTTCATCTGAATTACTTTGCTGTAGCACTTTGCTGTTGTAGGCTAGTTCATTAAACCACAATCTGGTACAGTAATGACACTGAGTTGGGAATTATAGCACAATATTTTTTTCTAGATATGATAATGATATAGATATGTTTTCTGATAGAAGATAATGATCTGTTTATCTATGTTTCCCTTGTAGAGAAACACAAAAGCATAGTGCATGCCAGCCTTTAACCTTTAACTTTTAGCGATGACACAGGATGCACAGGACATGAATTCAGGACAGAGGTTTGCAATGTATTGAGGCACTTTTAACCACAACATGTACAATTGAACCTGTAAAATGATTTGAAACAATAAAACTATTTAATGCAAATTATTATAATCAGTAACATTTCATGTTTTTGATTTTCATTATTGTATTTCCTCTTTTTTCTATAATTTTTGTTATATTCAAATAGCATGTACAGCTCGTAAAGCTGATGATTTTTTTCTTGTGAATCTGCTGTAATGCTTATTTTTCCAGGTTTATGCCCAAAATATCTCCAGACAGAAACACATATGTTACTATGAAATATGATAGTTTTCTGTCTTTTTTTGCAGATGATTGCAAGGTGTGTTTGATTCATAGAAGTTTTTTTTATAACTTATTTGATCTGAGCAGCCTCATGAAACCCCCTCATGAAAAGCTTCCTCTGAATTTCCAAACTAGAATCACGTTGTCTTTTTATTTTTAAAGCTATTTTTGTTTGTAGACTCTTGTGGCCTTTGACAGATGTGAGACAGTAAGGCGGCTTGTGAGAGAAAGGAAGAACATGGGGCAAAGGTCATCGAACCTGTGACGGTCATGTCGAGGAATAAGGCCTTCGATTCGTGGGTTGCACTTTAACCCGGGTGCCACGCTGCTCCCAAGGTGTCTGCTTTGTTTTATCAATGTTGAAATTGTGTTATTTTTACACGCTTACTCACTGAGTTTGAAATTATGTGTATGTAGTAACAAACGTACTTTCAGAACATAATGTAAACGAGCATATTCAAATGATGATTATTCTAGGAACTTATGTGGGAATCGTTTCCAGAAAACTCCCTGGTAAAGCAAAGAGGTAAGTTTGTCATGGCATATAAAAGATACACAATCACATGGATTAATGTGCATCTAGAAGATGCTTTATTCTTAAATTACACACATTTAAAGGTCACTCATGAGACCAAAAGCGGCCGTCATCTCTAACAGGCGCATTGTGTTCAACGTTTTAGAGTAGCGACAGCTCAACATCTCAGTCAAATAGAGTCACTGTAGCTTTGAGTGGCCCCATCTCATGCCTCTGAACAGCTCAACAGTTCAGTTTAATCCCTACTTGAGTCAGTGAGCATGCACATACGTGTTCCTACACATGTGTTTGTTGGCGAGGAGAACAAAAAAGGCTGCACGTGTCTCCGCAAGATGCAAGAGCAGTCGAGATGGTGACATGCGAGTTCCTGTGTGTGCCTGGCAGCATGAGTGTCACTGAAGTCGGATTATGGGATGGATGGAGGCTGAATATGGAGATGAAGGGGGAGCTGTAGTACAGACACACACAGTAACCAATCTGTCTCAGCCTTCAGCCTGACAGTCACATCATCTTCTGCCTGTGACAGATTGAGGATGTCAATTAAAGATCCACCGGCTTTTCAATCTATATTTGGACTGTAGCTGTCTGATGCGTGGAACACTAACAGGCTCTAGTCACTGCAATGCGTCTCAAACTAATAACATAGAGAGTGAAAAAGTCAACAAGCGGGACAATGCTGTGCTCTTTTATCCCTCTTCTCATAATTAACCCTCCTATTGCTTTAGGACAACTTTTTTTTTTACTTTGATTTCAGCAACAGAATGGAAGAAAGACTCAGGAATCAGCAACTTCAAGACAGCTTGGGCCACTTAAATCTGAATTTGAAATGGTTTTCCTTTCATATTTTAAAAGCAGGCAGATCTTTGATTCATTGTACTTGAAGTGCTTGGTGGCAGTCAGGTCATAGCAGAGTGCTGCGCAGCTCTGGGTGGTAAATTCAGGGATTATACATTATTGAGACCACGACATGGATGAATATTTTACATGATTCGTTGCAGCTCTTGACTGTTGGAATCCAGCTCACGGATGGCAGACCTTCCTGGACTGAGGACATTTCCTTGCTGTACAGCTTCTCTTTTTGTCTCTCTTTCCTCGCACGTCTTGCCCTTTACTTGAAAGTTTTTTTATTTTTTTAACCTGTGCACATATTAAAGACACTCGCGGTGGAATTACAGGATGAGACAGGGTCACTGCACCGCAGAAAGGCGGATGGTGAGCTAGGCTGCTCTTTTCAGCCACTGGGTGCAGAATGGTACACGCTTTTCAGTCAGTGGACCGTGGATAAGCAAAGGAGACTCGGAGCTAAATAATTCATTCCAATGTGAGCCTTCAAAACACATGCACACGCAGATAAAGGGTATTCTTCTTGTCAAAGCTACTGCTTGCACTAGATTACTGTCCACATAGAGAGCAAGTTTCTAATTTTACTCCTTGGTTAATATTTACAGATGGGGTGAAGAACCCTTGATCTGGAACTGTAACAATAACTTTGTCAAGAAATTAGTAAAAGGTTTTAGCTTCTATTTAATTACATATTTTAATCAAAGTTTAATTAATGAAAATATACATTTTATACTATTTGTTTTATTGCACTGGATCCTAATGTAGCCTCATTTTTGCGGTGGATTTCTCTTAATCAAAGTTTAATTAATGAAAATATACATTTTATACTATTTGTTTTATTGCACTGGATCCTAATGTAGCCTCGTTTTTGCGGTGGATTTCTCTTAACATTAACTCTGACCTGCATACGTTGACTCTGGTGTTAATTAATGCTAAACTCTGCTGTGCTGCTTGTGTTTGGACTGTTTAAGCCTTTCATAATTAAATTCATCATTTTCTTCAGACCTGGGTCTCTGCGTTCATCCTCACCATCTCTCAAACCACCGCTTCATGACAAAATCAAAAGAAATAGCTGTGACTCAAGTTGTTTACTTTAAGCATTTTCTTTTTACAATGTCATGTAAAATCCACCTGAAGTGGACTTAAAATGTCCCTTTTTTATGTTTAGATCGCATCTACTGAAGCTTTTGTGGATTTGATTTTTGTTGGATTTCTCAGCTTTATTGTGAAAAACTGCTTGAGAAGGTCTTTCAGAATGAGGTTTGTCTCCCTTTCTTCTTTTTCTTGCTGGAAGGTGTGAGAGGACGTGTGAAAGTGCAGAGGCAAGCAGCACTCAAGTCACACTTTTATTAGGAGGAAGCTGTGAAAGATTCAGCACCTCAGACAACAATTGCTGCATCATTTCACCATTTCAGCACCTTAAATGACAGCTGCAGACACAGACGAGACCAAAAACCTAAAATGTCACATGTCAAAAACTGTGGAAACCAAGAGAAAATTTACTAGTAAAACATTTGTCTCAATGAGCAACGACAAAAGGGAAATGTGTAGGTTTGTGTAGTCAGATGTATAAAAAAATTATCTATAATTTTATTTTAGTTATTCAGTTTCACATCGTGTGGTTTAAAAGATAGTAACAACAAATAATTTGAATTTAAATTTAAGGGTATTAAGTTTAAAGTTAAAAGTAATTACTCAAAAAATTACTTGTATTCAATAAATTAGAATCCAAAGAGACTCAATGTACAGATTAATAGTACCTAAATAAAATAACTTTTAGTAAAGTATTATAGATACTTTTAATTCCAAATTTCTGTCTGAATGCATTTTATTGCTCTTAACTGCAAAAACAAAACATTGTTAAAGTGCACACCTTTGTTTGGACTTAAATCTCCAGAACCTGCAGGTTTCTGAGAACCAAACATGTAGTACATTCATGCAGAGGCATAAAGAGCGAGCAGAGGATGAACTGGACCAAAGCAGATTTGAGAATATAAACATTAAGCATGCAGAGATACAGACATGCTTTTGAATATTAACGTCTTTTCAGACTTGAATAAACACACATACACATAAAGAGACAATAAATGTACAAACACAGCTTGTTTGCAGGATAATTATAAAAGTTGTTTTCATCTCCATTTTCACGTTCCCCGTATGGCTGTGCTTTTGGGCAGCACTCTTTCATCTGATACCCCTAAAAAACAAATACCTTCAAAAGCCACCTCAGCTTATCAGCATCCACTTGTTTGCAATGTCAGAATAAATCTGAAAAGTCTATTAGAAAATATTAGTTAAATAGCATGAAGGCGGAGAAACATACCTGAAAATTAGTGGTGACTTTGGATTTTATCCCATCTTATCTTTCTTATTTTTAATTTAAAAAACAATCTTGGAAATAGTGTATCTTTTTTCTTCCAATTTATACGTAAGTCCTACTTAGTGTTACTCTATAAGATTATCTATAACATGACATTTCCATAAAGCATATTAGAGTTTGTGAAATATTAAAAACATATGAATACTTTTGCAAGTCAAAGTACTTTGAGTTCCTGTGTTCATTCCTTCTGTTAAAGCAGGAATTAAGAGCTTATGACACATTTACATCTTAGATTTGGGTATTTATCTCTCTTTTAAACACAATGTCACTGCATTTGTCGTTGCTTAAGTAATCCTAGTTAATAAAATATTTTCAAAAAGATAAAAATCCTGATTTCATTACTTCCATGCATTATATAAATACATTAACATTTATCTGTGTGATGCTCCATGTTTAAGCATGCTTGAATCCAGTAATTATTACTCTGATGATGGAAGTCGAGGAATGAGTAACTAGGATTTGTCTACTTCAGACCGTGAGCTGAGAAAGTCCAACATTTACCAACTGAGGTATTTGGAAGTTATACAAATAAAATGAAGACACCCACACATTGCCAAATTCCCCAAATTAAAAACTGTCTTAAAACTTTCATAGATCAAGTAAAAAATGCTTTATTTTAGTCTTAACACAGGCAGTCACATCTTCCTCATTTCAGATGACCTCTCCTAGATAATTCCCCCAAATCACTTGCTCCAATATTTTAAGATTGGTGTTATGTGTAAATGCTTGTTATTCCAGAAGTAGAAATAGTCCCAACAATATGCTTGTGTGATAGGACACACATTTTACGAGTTCAAATACTCATATATGCAAGTACAGAAGTGGTATTCTAGGGGTTTGCATGTTGCAGACTTGATTACTGTTCTTCTGAGAGACTGTACTGCTACAGTGTGCTATGGGCATTACTTTCCATCAATTATGTTTCTTATCAGATCAGTCAGATGAAATCAGAAGGAAAACCAGTTTGAGGCAGCTGAACTGAGGTGTCACGTTTCAAGTCAATAACAGTCTGTGCTGGTGGGGAAGAAGAGGGAACATTTTCCTGCTAGAGTTTTCCAGGTCAAGACTGGAAGATCCAGATTTAGTACTGAATCTCAGTTCAGTGAGTATTTATGAACATTTCTCACTTTCTTACTGTTTTGTAGTTGAACATCCATCTGCTCTTGCGCCTGTAATTTTGTGATATTTGGGCGAATTAAAGCGTAAAATAACTGAGCCGAAGCGTTGTTGAGGAATGGGTGATTTTTGGATTAGATTTGAAAAACATCTCCTTAAGTCATCTTCTATCTCTTTTGGGAATTTCTCTGGTATAAAAGCTTATCTAGGATCATTTTATTGGCACATGTGAAACTACTGACTTAGAGTTTGCCTTTGAAGTATGTGTGAGATTTATATTTCTTTTGCTCTGCAAACTCCTCTCTCACTTATCAGCTGCTTTTCTTAAAAATAATTTAAAAAAAAACTCCTTGAAATAAACTGATTAAGATTAAACCCCCCAGGCCTGGGAAGACATGGCTGCTTCCTCTTATCAATTAAATGTTTCTGTGAAATTATGCAGCCTTTAATTATGGGCGCAATGGAAGCTGAGAAAACAAAAACAACCCAAAACAGAGGCATCAAAAGGAAACAAGACGCACCAAAAACAGGATTTGATTCCCACATAGCTGTGCAGACGGTACACACCAACTACAACTCCCACACCTATCTGTCCACTGTTAACTGGAAAGGACTGGCAGGTTTGTAGTCAGCGAGAATTTGTGCTTTTGAATGATTAGGGACGAGGCAGACGGGACGATCTCTGAGGCAGCAGCTGCCGCCCCACGGCTCCAAGCGAGGCAGAAAATGAGGATAATTTCATTGTGATAATCAGCCTCCCGTTATCCCTGTCATTCCCACCCAAAGGGAAGGAGAAACTAGGAGCTCTGGGGAGGAAGAGAGAGTGAGAATAAAACATTATTTACAGCAATAAGCGGGGGGGGGAACTAGAATACTAGAATAGAAAATAAAATGTGTTTTCCGTGCCTGGTTATCAACAGAATGCATGTGTTTTAGTGAGTCATATTAGCGGAAAGGTCAGCATTCACCCTAATAAATGTCGAAACAACACTACGGCACTTTTGTTTTTTCTCCCTGAGGTTTTCAGTAAATACTGATGATTTTTGTCTGGATATCCTTATAATGATGCCCAGCTGGAAACTGAGCACAGTATTTTCAAACTTTACAGCTCCAGTCTAATGTATGGGGAATTTGGGCTTTCATTAACTGGAGTGTGTGTGTTGTGTGTGCGTGCTTTTGCTTATTAGCTTTATTAGAAAATACCAAACATGCAGGGACCCAACTAGACAAGTACATTCATCCAGCTCTATCACCCGCCTAGAATCAGCAGGTGTCGCACATTATAGATATCACTTCCCACATATCTTATCAGATGTGTTGTTGGCCACACCAATGGTTTAAAAAGCTTTTTCAAAATCTAAGTAAGATGGAAAACAGTTAATAATTTTAATTAACTTGAAACTCTCTTTTATTTCTCATACATAGTGCTTCTCCATTTCATTTCACCATTGGAAATTGAAATATATCTTCTGTCTGGAGTTTTATGCCCTTTATGCTTTGAGTTTATTAGTGTAATTTTTGCGTAGTCTTTCTTGGTGTGATTTTTCTATTTATGTTTTCTTTTTTGTGCACCCAAACACAGACCAAGGGGTACACAGAATCATTTGAGTTTGTAGATTACTTTCATAAACTGAGAACCAAAGTAACACAAAAAACCAAAAAGGGGCTGAAGAGGATGGAACATAATGATAACATGATAAAAAAAAAACAGCAAGCAGTGGATAGACGAGACAGCATAGTTGGAGAGATGATCATTGGAGCAATGAGTATTAGTAATTAAATGTGCTACAGACAAAGGAGAGCATAAACTGAAGTACTAATGGAGTAATTGCTAGAAACAATAAAGAAATTATGGGAAACAATCACAATGGAAACATAACTATACAAGAGGAAACACAGGAATAGAGACAAATCTGAAAACAAAACACAGACTAAAGGTAACCTTTACTACCCTGTTCTGTCCCCTAAACAAGAATTATTTATAAAGCTTTTCTTTACAAAACATGCTGCCTCTTTTACTACTGAGGCAGACCCTTAATCAAACCTGAACACATAGCTTGGCATTATTACAGGTTCTTACATTTGATTTATTCCCTCTCCTGTCACAGCCTCAGCACAAGGTCTCAGAACAATGTCCAACAAGTCAAAGCAAAGCCAGCCAGCTGTAGCATTAATCAGAGAGTAGTTCGGCAAGACCAGTGACAAATGGCACCATGATGGCACTTTAACACCTAAAAGACCTCATTAAAATAATGAATACCTACTATTCAACAAAAGACTGTAGAAACTAAAATGCATTCTGAGAAAGTTACTAAGTAGGAGCAAGCCCATTCTTGCTTAAAACGTCTGAAAAATCTTATTAGATCTTGATGATTAGGATCCAACGACATTATTTCTGTGAACGCAGGACGAGGCATAGGAGAGGTTAACAAAAGGAGCAAGACAAATTAAAAAGTGAAATTCTGCTGTAAGTGTTACATTAGCACTCTTTAGCTTTATCTTTTTGGAGATGAAATGGTCCCTAATGTTTTACTCAGATTGATTTATTCACTTGATTAAAAAACAGCCAGTATGACTAAACTTTTATTACACCTGGTTCTCCAAATGTTGAGCAATTTCCACAAACAATACAAGGGCTACCTTTTGCAGTACTTAGAAGAAACGTCGGCAGTAAAGAAAGTAAAATTATGTGTAATATAAGGTTAATAAACCACCACAGTAACAAAAACACAGTAAGATGACAACATTGATCGTTGCTAACAGTGGAGATTTTTGGTTGGCAACCCCAGCGAGCCCCTTCTTCTGCTGCCACACACCCACCCAAAGACATGTCCGCCCCTCAGACAAAGAAAAGAGAATAAATTAAAAACAAACTTTAACTAACTTACAAACAAGAATCTCTTGTGCTGGACTGATCTAGATATTTTTATTTTCTGAATCATTTCTAATTTGAATAAAGAATTGAAGTTAACAATTGCATTTATTCTTTATTGTTGTGATCAGTGTTTTTCTGTGTAGTTATTTTGAGATTTTCTGTGTTTGGTCCTGTTTCCTGTGAGTCTCTGTCCTGTCCTCCCTGTTGATTGATCCCAGCTGTGTCTAGTTTCCTGATTACCCTCCTTGTGTATTTAAGTCCACCTGTTGTCTTTGTCTCTTGTCAGATTCTCATGTTACCGGTCCTGTTTGTCGTTATGATAATGTCCTGTGGACATTATCATTATAATAAATCATCTTCATCTTCATCCTGGCCTGCCTGCGTCTTATCTCACCTCACCAAAACCATGAACAATGATATTTATTTAATTTCACAAGTCGGATGAAGATTTTAAGAATATCCAGGTTGTGTATTAAGTAAGCATTAGTTCATAACCATCTATTTGACATCAAATTAGTTCGAGTAAATCTATCCATCCAGTTTCTTTACACCCTTGTCTCCTCCTGACCCCACTAGGGACTAGGGACAAGTAAAACATATGATGCCTTACAGTATTTAGCAAGACTTGAAACAAACTTAATAGACGTTTAATTTAATACAAAATCATAATATGCAAATCAGACTCCAGGTGATGTAGCTGAAGGAATATATTATAATATTGTCTTGCAGTACTTTCATCTTGCACACCATACATATTCAGTTCAGCTGTTTTTTATTTTTCCCTTGTGGCGCCCCCTCCCCCCCCATCCATGATGCCCTGAATGAAATGCCATATCAGGAACCGCAACACCAACATGTGAACTTATTTCTGGTAAGATAATAACTTTGTAAATGTTTCTGTGTGAAAAAGCCAATAATATTAATTTGCATATGTTGTGAACTTGACCTATTTTTGCTGAGGTCATCAGAGTAATATAGCACATTAGTCACTAAAGTTTTGTTTTTTTTAGTCAGAGCAAGACTATAAATATCAATCCTTTACACGCTTTGACTTGTGAACGTGTACAGATTCCCGACCACACTAACACACCCATTTTTTTAAAAATAATTTTTGTTAGATTTTTGTTTGTACTTTAAATGGCTAAAAACATCCCAGACCTATACAGCCTTCCACAAAAGCAAAGGAGTCCCGCGGTTTAGAGGACATTTTAAAACTCCACATCTCTGGACTCCTCCTCCTCCTCCTCCTCCTCCTCCTCCTCCTCCTCCTCCTCCTCCTCCTCCTCCTCCTCCTCTTGCTCCTCCTGCTCCTCCTCCTCCTCCCCATCCAGAGAGACTTCCCGCTGTGCCGCTTCCTATAACGCCTCGATAGGAGTTGCAATAAACAGGCACACGCACCATCAAGCCGGGCCTCTGGCCGCAGGATAACTGCAGGAGCGCGGTGATTTTACGCGCGCTGCTGATGGGAACCTCGGCGAGTCATTGTCCTCCGCTTAACGGGACATAGTAATGATAGCAACAACAGAGGAGAACAAGCGGGATTGGGAAACAAGATGAAGTTGGTGGTCCGCCTCCTCCTGCTTCTCCTGGCGGTGTGTCCTGTGTGCCGCGGTGCCGGTGAGGAAACTCTCTATGTCAGTGTTTGTGATCGTTTCAGTGTTAGTCAGGTTGAGTAAATAGTATTTATTTATTTATTTATTTATTTATTTATTTATTTATTTATTTATTTATCTTAAGCGTCATGGCAAAGATCTTCCGCGATAGGTGCACTGAAGTTTTCACAATCTCACAGGACAGAGACAATTTTAAAATTACAGACGTATAACAAAAAAGCAGTTTACTTATCACAGCGTTTATTTTCAAAGCTATCAGAAAGTTGAAAATGTAACTTTAATCGCAGTTTTTGAAAGCACTGAAATTAATCGTTTTTCTTTTTGTTTTTTGCATGAATGGTTATAAAAATATAATGGTGACTATGAAGTAGAAGTGTTAAGGAATAAAAATTGCAACAGAAATAACAAATGTCTACTTTCAGCTAAAAAAAAAAGATTGTATGTATTGGAAAGATTTGTTAAAGTTTGTATTGCCAATCTGTGCTGCATCCTGCATGTGGTTTACTTCAAAACAGCACTGCACAGCATTATGATGACCTCTGTTAAAGTTGTTTGTTCATCAGTTAAACAAGAACACAAGAGTCCAATTTCAGTGTCAGCGCCTCCTGCAGCTGTCCTTGAATGTGCAGCTTGTGCTCATGGGAATAAATACTGCACAGTTTAGAACTGATAGACATTTACCCATAAGCGCCATCAGATGACAAAAGTTAGTTGCAAGCCAGTGAAAGGTGAAAATGCTCCATCTTCTCCTTAGGATTTCCATTTACATCCCTCTGATTTCTCCTGTGTCGGATATTAGAGCCGACTCATATCAGTGTTACAGATTCTGTTCCTCCAGTGACTTCCTATTACTGACCGATATGCTGACTATCCATTTTATGGACACAGTTATATTATCCTCATTTATTATGCACAGTTTTAATTGCCTAATGTATTCCATCAAACATGTTTACTCTGATTTCCTGGAACTTCAATTTATAAACACTTCTAGAGAAATCATGTCAGTAAACATGTCATTGCAGCTTCACATTTGTGGAGATTTTGATAAAAGCTCTCTTGTGTCACACTGGGAAAGCATCACCAGGTAAAGTTAATTTGGATTTCTGCCAAATCTGGATGCGACATTTAGCATGTGTCAAAAACATGCATCCGCCTCTCAAGTTGAGAGGTTTGTAAGACAGTGAAACCCCCTTTTTCAAGATAGTTTAAAATCATATAAATATTTTCTTTGTTTTAGTTTCCTCTCCCAGTAAGTCCGTCTCCTTGGCGGAGAGGGAGGATGCTCTGCTTAAGAAGCTTTTCTATGGATATCAGCGCTGGGTCAGGCCCATCCAGCGAGCCAACGAAACTGTCAAAGTTCGCTTTGGACTCAAGATCTCTCAGCTGGTTGATGTGGTGAGATAACTCTAACTATATGAACACATTGTTTGTTTGCATCCTCTTACATTTAAGAAGCTCATTGATTTTTATCTCAGTCTAAACTAATGTGGAAAAATAGGAACGTTCCTCACATCCTGGATGTTTTCCGAATTAATCTTCAAGAATGTGAGATGAAGAAAAACATTGGTTAGTGTCCAATACTGCCTTAAAAATTACCTGTATCGAAAATGATTTAACTCCAACATTTTAATTTATTTTCATGGAATAATTATGATAATTTCACACAGGAATGTAGTGAAGCAAAAATATTCACACAAGCATCAAATCAACTTGTTAATATGAACTTTTTTTTAACAATTGAAAGTTACTCTATGCAAGTTGGGGGTTTTCACAAAATAGCAAAATAAATATATTTTTTAAATACATATCAAACTCCATATATGCAAAGTCCTCTTAAAAGTCTAATCTGGCATCTTAAATCGTAAGTCTCAACTAAGTTATTTTTCACCCTTTGCAAGACAAACCCTAAATACTCCAAAGCCAGTGTTTAATTGGTTCTCTCTCTGACAAACTTAACAGCATTCTAGTTTTGTAATACAAATTATAAAACCTACCTTATTTTTACAAGTGCTAATAATCTGTATTGTGTAAGTGATTCATTTGGTTGATTGGACTTGATAACAGTTCAAGGCAATATGTTTGGGTATTTTAGCTAACGTTGGTAATTAATTATTTGAATAAAATCATTTTTTGATTGTGTAACAACAATAGACAATCAAACTTAGACATTTATGGAAAACTGGGGTGGCCTGCAGAAATAACTTTGACTTGCATGTGAATGAGCACTATGATTAATTTAAGAAACTACTATCGTGTGGGACAGAAATTGTTGATTTTGATAAAGAGAATATTTTTTTACAGGTAGTTATAAGTTCTACTCACTTATGTGTTAAGAAATACTTATTTAGCCAAGAAAAATACATGAATAAAATGAATTTAAACACAAATGAAAACGGTAATTGAAATCTTTGACCTTTTGGTTCAACAATAACTCAACCTGGGGTGCTGAAATCAAACAGACCATTGAAGCTCTACCTGGTTTTAAAATAAATGTTACTTACTGTGGTGTTCTTTAAATATTTTAGCATCTATCTGTGATAGGTTGAGATAATTTAGGTGTTTCTGTAGAAAGAAACTGGGACTGCTGATGGAGGAAGCACTCTTCTTTGCTTGAAATATTTATCTAAATCATTTCAAATATAGCTTGCTATTCTTGGTCTTTGCACTGGAAACAGCTATGAGTGAATAAACCTCTCAAGGCTCTTCGGCTGCTGAACCAGGCTTGGAGAGAGAAATGGCAGGAGAGCCAACAGTAAACGCTGCAGCTTTGCTTCACTGTTTATGTCCCCAGAGTCTCCCTGGGCTGCTGCATGGCTCAGTATTAGATTATGGTTCACATCTGGTTTGTGTGATCACCAAAACATCCAACCCACTTTGACAGCTGAGGCTTGGACTGGATGATCTGCTGCAGGTTTGGATACATCTCCTTCAAATGCAACACTTATCCCTCCACAACCTTTCTTCTTCGTCTAAACCTGCCTTTGCTGATGAGAAGACAAGTTAGCTACATCCGACATGTCATTTCCTAATGTCCTTTGTTTACTATTTGCACTGGGTTGGTTTTGTCCACAGCTAATATAATTTAGTTAATTAGGTTCTTCTCCAGAAGTGATTACTTTTACGCAACAAAAATAGGGACAACAGGGGACAACAACAAAGCACATAAATAAGTATGTAGACATTCTTTTTAGCTAGATTAATAAACTAAATATGCACAAATACTTGACATGAATCTATATCCTGAAAGGATAAAGATAGATTTTTTTGACAGTTTCAGTATATTAATGCAAATGCAATATGTCATTTAGTTTTATTAAAAAAATAATATAAGATTTACATATGAAATTAGACTAATATTCCAAGCTCTGAAAATGTCTTATATTTTCTTCAGATCTGTAAAATATAATAAATAATTTGTCACATAAATGAACAAATAAAATAGTGTTACTTAACTGTTGTTTTTACTTATTACAGTTAAAAAATATGGTCTTTTTATATGTTGTCTGTTTCCATTAGCCCTTTCTTACTTAGCCTTTTATCAATTTCATTGTTTTTCCTCATAAGTAGATATTTAAATTTTTTTGCTTGTGTTTTTTCCTATATTTTAGGATGAGAAAAACCAGCTTATGACAACAAATGTTTGGTTGACTCAGGTAAACCCTGCTAATTTCATCATGAATTTACCCACCGTTTCCCCTCCTGAAATAGACGATCAGTTATCAGAGTTGTGTAATGTTCTGCAAGGTTCCCAGAGTTATGATGTATTTTGTGTCTATCTTGACCAGGAGTGGATTGATTACAAGCTGCGATGGAGTCCGGATGAATATGATGGAATCACCTCCATCCGAGTTCCCTCAGAAAATATCTGGCTCCCAGACATTGTCCTATATGAGAAGTAAGACGTACAGAAATCCCTCACACCATCTGTTCCCTCTATTTCCCTCAACCCTTTCTGTACCTCTTCAGCCCCACCTGGTGGTAACTGAATGATACAGCAGGTTTACGCCAGCACCAGCAAATCACATCGTAATTGATTAGTGAAGATGAAACGCCAAATATGACCTAGAGGGTTTGTATAAAAGTAATGAAGCAAAAATAAAATCTCATTCCTTCTTGTGCTTAAGCTATTACCACCACTGCAGAACAGATATCTACTTCAAGAAGTTAATGAAAGGAGATTTTAGTTTGAACCTGCTGTGAGTTTAATTCTTGGATTCCATACCAGTATGGAAAGTACATTAAAAATATGTATATGATGATTATTTTATTTCAAATGTACAAAACATTGTTGTATGCCATGGTTGCATTCAGTTTTCACTTCTCTATTTTAATTTATTGCATTGATGAAAAATAAAATATGATGGAGGTTTAACCACTAACATAAATAGAACACGCTGTAATTTTGCTGGAAAAATGACTCATTCCTGATTTTGACTTTACGTTTCTTCAGCGCTGATGGACGCTTCGAGGGCTCCCTGATGACCAAAGCCATCGTAAAGCACAACGGTGCCATCACCTGGACGCCACCCGCCAGTTACAAGTCTGCCTGCACCATGGACGTCACCTTCTTCCCCTTTGACCGGCAGAACTGCTCCATGAAGTTTGGGTCGTGGACCTACGATGGCAACATGGTGGACCTGGTCCTGATGGACAACCACGTTGATCGGAAAGACTTCTTCGACAATGGAGAGTGGGAGATTCTCAGTGCTACTGGAGCCAAAGGAAACAGGAAGGATGGCTTGTACTCCTACCCGTTCATTACCTACTCCTTCATCCTGAAGAGACTGCCTCTTTTCTACACCCTCTTTCTCATCATTCCCTGTTTGGGTTTGTCCTTTCTTACTGTCCTTGTGTTTTACCTTCCCTCTGATGAAGGAGAGAAGCTGTCACTCTCCACCTCTGTCCTAGTGTCCCTCACTGTGTTCCTTTTGGTCATAGAGGAGATCATCCCCTCCTCCTCCAAAGTAATCCCTCTCATCGGAGAATATTTGCTCTTCATCATGATCTTCGTCACCCTTTCGATTAT
Organism: Micropoecilia bifurca; assembly: GCA_903067075.1. Taxonomy (NCBI): domain Eukaryota; kingdom Metazoa; phylum Chordata; class Actinopteri; order Cyprinodontiformes; family Poeciliidae; genus Micropoecilia; species Micropoecilia bifurca. Next base: position 5,920 of record CAEGAF010173919.1, on the reverse strand, counting down.
CGTCACCGTCTTCGTCATCAATGTGCACCACCGCTCCTCAGCCACCTATCACCCAATGTCGCCATGGGTTCGTACTCTCTTCCTGCAGAGACTGCCCAGACTGCTTTGCATGCGAGGACACACGGACCGGTACCACTACCCAGAACTGGCTCCGGAAAGTCCTGAACTGAAGCCTCGCTCTGGAAGTCGGAGGGGAGGTTGGAAGACGAGCAGCGGAGCTTGTGGACAGGCAGCTTCTGATGGGAAGGAGGAAGAAGCCTGGGCCACCATGTTGGAGAAAGCCATCTACTCGGTGCGGTACATCAGCAGACATATCCGTAAAGAGCACTTCATCCGAGAGGTATGTATAGGTATCATTAATTTCACTCTATTGCTTTTCCCCTATTTTATGTCTTGTTTTTGCCTTTCACAGGTGGTTCAAGACTGGAAGTTTGTTGCCCAGGTGTTAGACCGAATCTTCCTCTGGGCTTTCCTTACTGTCTCTATTCTGGGCACCATACTCATCTTCACTCCAGCCTTGCAGATGTTCCTGAAAGTCCCTCCTCCAACTGCAACTGAGGAGCCGCCTCTACACCAGTAAACATCACCGTCTCCATCTCTGGCAGCTCAAAGTCTTCACTCCAAAATTTATAAGAAATTACAAGTGAGCAAGAAGAAATCATCAAAGACTATAAAGTCCTCTGACCACATTTATATATTGTTATATGTATGTTTCAAGCACAAAATAACATTTCACAAAGTGATGATGGAACATTTTAATGGACACACATGCTCACTCTTTATGACTGAATGAATGCTGATATTTAACAAACTGGACGAGAGAGCAAAACAGAATAAAATATATACACATAGTGTGAAAACTGGATTTATGTATCTAAATCATTTGCTCAAATGATTTCTATTTGGATGTTTGTTTTTCTACGTTTAAAATCTGCATAACATCTCTTTATCGAGTTGAAAACAGCCAATTCAGATTCCCAGAAAATCAGATTCTCAAATCCTTGGCACTGAATGCCAATTGACACCAAAACATGTCTTCTTACTTATCCTAGTTTCTAGCAGCATAATTAAACTACCATACATGTTCACTACCAAGACCTGGAGTTATTTAAACTCATTTAAAATATAAGTAAAGTTCCCAAAGAGTTCTGTTTTGACTTGGTGCGTTACGCATTTCACTAAACGTTTTAAGTAGGCTGAGCTTTTAGTTGCTGTAGTTAATGGCATTTTTGGTCCTTTTTCTGTTTGATAGATTTATATCTAATTTGTTTTCAAGAAATCATACAGTGAAATCTAAGCCTATAAACGCAGGTGCTCCAACAAAGCAATCAGATGATAATTGGCAGCTCCTGAAGAAAATTAATTTTGATGCTGATATTGTCACCTAGTGGTAAATCAGAACACAACATACAAATGTTTCCTATGACAAACTTAACAGGTTAAGCAAAAAATGTAAACACACCATGAACAATGTAAAAAAAAATCACCATAGACAACATTTAAGACTTTATTTAAAGAAAACAATATAAAGGTTACTCTGTATTGACATGTGTAATAGAGACATTTTTTATTCTAATACCATTTCCATTGGAGTTTTGTGTGTGTTTAATTTGCAAATATCTTTTTTTTTTTAGAATACTGTGAAAAATACATAAACAAGGACAGGGTTGTTTGCTCTCAAAGTTTTATTAGATGAAAAGTAAAATTCACTTTAGATATTTTGGCTACATTTCAGTAAAAAAAGTTGCAAAACTCATTTCCTGTTTAAAAAAGTAAGAAATATATCTTCTACAAACAAAACTGTAAAGCACTCGCTGTAACTCCCAGTAGGATCAAAATTCTGCCCTTTAAAAGTTGTGAACTTCAATGTGTCCACATCATGAAGTTCCTCTCTCTTGTTGTCTATCTGTGTCGGCCCATCTGGCTGTCCAGGTGAGCTTGTGCGTTTCGCAGCATCCCCATTAACTGCCTGGTATTTTCACTGCAACAAACCCAGATTAAAGAAAGAAAATAAATGAATTTAGAAAGTCGTTTAAAAAAGGTTAACAATCACTTTGACTTTATAATGAACCGCAAATCGAAACAACTGATCTAAATCAAATATTCTCAGATGATGCTTAAAACTACCTACAAAACTGGTGGACATCAGTCATTGTTTTCCATAAAAATGTAGCAGAGATGTAACTGTGAAGGTTAACTCACTCAGCCACAGAGGGGTCAAACATCAGGTGGTCCATGTCCATGTAGTATTGAGCTCCGTCTCAAATTGCAGTCCACTGTTCGTTGGCCTAAAGACCAAAGACATTCAAGTTTGTTTGTACTGCATCTGTAAAAACAACCACAACTCTAGCTAAACTGCTGTACCAACAAGTAGAAGTTAATGTTTCCATTTTAACTGGGCAGGAGATGTTTGGAGTCGCTTTGACTGAATTTTGTACCATCGACTCTGCAGAGCGTTACCTGTAACGGTATCTGTTCTGTAACATTAAAAGAATCAAAGTTGTTCTGCAACAGGCATTAAACTAGGCTAAATAGAGAATGTATAGATTGTAAAAATGTGTGTTGATCTCAATTTGAATGTGTAATTGGAATTTTAAGCAGCAGATAAACAAAAAAGTAATTTATACATTTGTATTGGAATCAGAACAATACATGGATTCAAAATAATGTTTTACAAATAAAAAATGTAAAAAAAAAAAAATAAAAAATAAAAATGAGTCTTGCTTCTGTTGTCATCCCCTTTACTTTAATATCCTCAAGTAACCAAACTATTGGTTACATCTTGCACAGATGGTGCAAGATGTCACCGTCTGTGGCAATATCTGATATGGACAATATGGTCAGTTGCCAATGCAGCATTAGGAAAGGAAGCGAGCGAGAACCAGATTGAAAAATATTTACATATCTGGCAGTCGTGCCCTGTTGTTTTAATGTATGAGCAGACAATGGGGAGTTGTCATCCCTTTGCTGCTTTAATTCGGGGCAGCAACAAATTATGTTAACACAGAAGTGAAATTTTGCATTTTAATTGTTGGGGGCAAAAGAAAGAGCATCATACCAAAACACATGTTTCACTACTGGTCACCTAATTAATTAAAACTGTCCATCCCAATATCATCAACTTTCAGTAAACCCTAGCTGTTAATTAAAGATGTTTTTAAGATAGAACAATACTAAGGATAAAGTTGTGGAGAAAAGTAAGGCAAGGTTAGGTTATGAAACAACTTCTGAATCTTTCAATATCTCACAAAGCACAGTTCAATTTAGCGTCCAAAAATTAAGAGTATGGAAATGTCTGAATGTCTGCTCTCTGAGCTAAGAGCTTGTCAGCATGTTGGAGGAAACAGGAGTTTCCTTCACTGAATTTTAGCAGCAATGAGAGAGGAATGAAAGGACTCAGGCATCAGGCACAGTCGCTCACCCAAAGTCAGCACTCATATGTTGCCAGGTATTGCTCAGGCCTTCCGGGCAGAGACACAAATAAACACTTTGGAGACTTACAGGAACAAGTCAGGCCGTGATATTCAGCAGAAAGGTGTTGGTGGCTAGAGGAAGCATTAGCAAAAGCAAACTCACATTTTCAGCACTTTCTATAAAAGGATACATTAATCAAGGGTGTTTTTTATTATTTTGCATTTGTGCAGAAAATCTGCTGACAGCTTACAAATATGTGCATGTGCAGACATCATTGTGTATTTGTTTAGTTATTCCAAAAACAGCAGTCAACATTTTCAACCTTCTGAAGCTTGCTTTTATGAACTTCTGCTCAGCGTTGAGCAGAAGAAGAGAATTTATTCTGGTCTCGTTTGTGCACTTCACTCATGTCGCCACTAGTTGGGGTAATTGTCAAGCTAAACAGGACACATACAAACTCATTGTTTGGAGGGATTTGGTCAGTTTAATTTACATTTCGAGAGATGAAAGTGAACCCACACTGATGGAGTAAAACACGACTGACTTCGTTCAAAGTCAGTCGTGTGAGATTTGTCAAAGTAGAACCATGACAATATTATGTTTAGGATACATTATCTGCTAATTGTCTGACAAAGTGGTTCAGTTTTTGTTTATCCCTTATTTCTTATTTCTAATTCATTTAATCTTCCTAAAGTTGGTCATAATGCTTTAATTTAAACATTGCTGTTGTAATAAAAAAAGCAAAACAATAAAATTCACCACAAGAACCTGGAACTGGTGGCTGATGCTGTTCTTTTTTTATTCACCTGTTTGACCATTTGACTAGACTAAATCACATTATATGTGCGTGATTTTAACATGAGGCTACACTGTAAAATGTAAACACATGAAGGAGGGATGTAAAATTTGTGCTCAAATCAAAGGCCAAGACTTAAAATAAATATCAAAGTAAGTCCCAGGAGATCTCAGCAGTAAGTCTTGTTGAGATAAAGCTCCAAAGACTTTAAAGAACGTGCCAAAGATTTCATGTGAATCATTTGCATCATGTTGCATTTGCAGCATTTTGAAAATTGCTGTTGCAGCTGCATAAACATAGCTGTAGGAAAACTGAAGTTTCCATCAGAGTTAATTCACACTTGTAGTCGTGGTAAACAGAGGACAGAGCAAAGCTGAATATAAAATCAAGCTAAATAGGAACCTAAGCAAGGCTAAACGTGCATACAATGACCAGGGGTGGTGTAATATTTGTAAGAGTCTTTCTTTGAAGATTCCTAGTTCTTTTAATCCACCCACACAATCACTAAACTCTCAGATCTCTTTCTGCAGATCTGCTTGTGTTTTCCAAACTGGTTGAGTCTGACACCTTCCTCACCTGTAACGACACCGCTGACCTTTTCCACTGTTAATTTTAAAGTATGTGTGAAAGATTTGACCTTTCACTGACATTCCATTAAAAAAACAGAGTCAGTACCTGCACAGACTAACAAATTTGCAGACTTGCAGTGAGAGGACACAGGAGACGCCGTCTCTGGAAGACCAACGTGTCAGTCTCAGGCTTTTGGGTGACATTACTGTTGAGATGAGGCATAATTTCCAAGAAGATGGGACTAGTGCCAAAATGAATAGGACCAAATCTACTTTGTACAGATATTAGCTGGATGAAAAGGTTTAAAAATACAAAACCACAATAACAATAAAAAAAATGCTTTACACATCTGATGCAAAATAACTGAAACATTTCTCAATTTATAAATTAAAAAAATCAAAGTGTCTCAGGATTTATTTAATAATGAGAATCAATTAAAAAAAACACAAAGAACCCTTTCTTAAAAAATACAATTATAATCTGGCATGCAGCACACAAACATATGGGTGGATGTCCAGAGCTATCACAATTTACCCCTATCTGGGGTAATGAAAGGTTCACCCCAGGAAAAAATGATGGAGGATTTAAGCTATGGAAAACCAAAGGCATTCAGAAAATTAAAGATCTATATGCCGATGGCATGTTGCTTACTTTCAATCAGCTATGTAATAAATATTTAATACCTCCAAAACATTTTTTTAAATATTTACAATTGAAAAATTATATGTCATCAAAACTGAAACAAATAGTGGACATTCCACCCTTAACAAAGATAGAAGAGGTGTGCATAGGGGACTTAAAAGGGAAAGGTTTTCTTTCCGTGTTCTATAATTTGTTGATGCTTTCCTCTAAGGATTCTGCAAGGGATAAGTTAGACGCTTGGAGAAGAGAGACTCTTAAAGATATAGATGAGGAAGAGTGGAACCAGGCATGTTTAAAAGCACAAAATCAAACGATAAACACACGATTTAAACTTCTGCAATATAAATGGCTCATGAGAACCTATATAACACCAGTTAGGCTTCATCATATGTCCAGTGATATTCCAGATACTTGCACTAAATGCTTATTTGAAAAAGGAACTCTTCTCCATTGTATGTGGGAATGTCTTAAAATCCAGAAATTTTGGAAGGATGTTAT